>OCZR010047518.1:2491-16649 GCA_900234385.1 Anemonia viridis
ATAAATTGCGCGTTCAACTCAAAAGTTTCAATGCAATCGGATAAGAATTGACGATTTTGCGAGAGTTTAACGATTGTTCTTACGCGCTGTTTTATTTCGAGCGAGTCACCTTAAGCACACGTAGAAACAACTTCGTTAAGAAGCTTTGGGTAGGTGCATCATTCATAATTTTTGAATATCTTGATCACTTGATCGACCCCCTGGAGAGATTGGCTTCTTCTAATAACATTCATCATCATGGTAACTTCTTGTAATTTCTAAACTTAATATTAATGAAAAAGGTGAGTGTTTGAGCAATCTGTTGAATATTTTGTCGAAATCATCAAATACTATTTGGGACCCCTATTGCAGATTATTCTTTACCAGACTCTCTCGTCTCTTGGGAACACAGGTAATCTTTTTCGTGAGTACCAAATAGAGATAAGATATTCTCCCTTAATTTCGCGAGTATCAAATTTCGCGATTTTGAGAGGAAATTAAAATTGGAGTGTATTAAATTTCGGCGAATTTTCCTCTATCTTCAATATGTTAACTCGCCTTTGACCTCAGAACTCAGTGAAACAATATGATTACCGTACTGAATATCATCGTAATAAACAATAGCATACAAAACAGTGTAAATACCCGGTAGGTAACAGACTAAGTACCCGATATGAACATCTTCATTTTTACTCTTATAAACTTCGTTCTTCTCATGTTCTGCCAGACATGATATAGAGGACCATGCTACAGAGGACAGTTCGGACAGCCAGAGTGATTATGACAGTGGAAGCTAACTAAATCCTAAACATGAAGCTGAGGCATGTCGGAAGAAAAACAGCAACACCTCGAATTTCATTGAATTATTGACATTGTAATAATAAATTTCGCTCATATTTCGCTAGCTATTAAATTTCGCGATTTTTCAAAATCGCGCGAAATTTCAGTAGTAGTCGCGAAATTAATCGAGAATAAGGTATGTACAAAGAAAACCAAACATTATAGCAACAATACCGACTATTCAAATCTAAGAGTACTTGTGTTATTGAAATAATTGACTTACAAATCAGTGTTGTCGTGCCAGACTGAGCAGTTGTCGCGGGCTGAACTTCACTATATTCACGAGTCCCTTTAATGTCTGGCTATACCATTAACACTATACGAGATTCACTAGACATCCCATGGCCACTCTTACGATTCCTTCTCGTGCACGTCACGCTTCGTTCAGGAAGATTACTTTTCAAACGAGCGTAGAATATGTAGAGAAAAGCAGTTTGATGAATTGTTGTATGTCCGCCATCTTGTTTTTGGCTCGGCGCTTGATCGACCGATTGATTGTTCAGGCTGACAACTAACATGCTGATAAATACCTCGGCATAGTTATCCACCCAGAAGGGCGTGCTCTGTTCGTTCATCTTCTTCATTCTGTTTTATCTAACGAGTGATCACTATGTAGTTCTTACTAGTAAAACCATTATAGTAACAGTCTGTTCACAGCCATTAAAATATGACCTTTGAGCTTAGCTGAACAAAGACTCCAAGATAAGGCTTTTATCAATGTGCATCGAGATTCATATTGATGATGTCAAATAAACCGAGCACAATATCCAAGAAAAAAACCGGAGAAGATCCTATCTTCCATTCTTCATTCATTGATATTATTGCGTTAACAACACTCACGCAACGCGGCCCGACTTTGAAAAAAATGGCTGAACATTTTCTCTCCTACACTCTCCTATATTGAATCCCTAAGAACTTATATATATTATAAATGAACTGATTAATATTACAGCTCCCACTTTAGTTCACATTCCCGACTACGACTATCTTTTGACAAAACGCATGTTAATGGATCCAGAACAATCGGCGCATACATTCAATTCACTAGCTCCAGTACTCTGTTAGCTGTAGCTAAATACAGCGGTGCCAAATGCTCTTAATCTTTGGCAGGATGACTATTACTGTACATGATTACTGCGACAAATATAGCCATGCCGTCACGCAAATTCCTGCTCTTGAATATGTTTCTAGAAGAACATTTGCCCTTAAACCAACGCTCTTTTTGGCGACGTCAGATAACGTTGACTAAACATACCACGCGCAGATCCCCTTTAGGCGAGCGCCAAGGAACTTTCCCGCCGGCGGGAAAAAAACACAGTTCGGTCAACATCAGCGTGACAAATCCTGCTGATTCCATCGATAGAGTTGTTTTCTTAGTATTTATTCTGATGAGAAGTGGTTGACATTTAGAATACTGCCAAAACAGATATACAACTGGTTTTTATCATTCACCAAAATAACTTTCAATTTCCTCGCTAGAATTCTAGCGATTTCAAAGTTGACATTTAGTGCTATTTCATTCAATAAAGATCTTATAAAGTAACGAAAAAACGTCAAACCATATAACGGCATATCAAACCACAAGCAAATACCAATTTCACCTATAAATTGCCTATAAATGTTCATATATGTTTCAATTCCTTCCACAAAATATTAAGCAGACTCCCTGTGCTTTATCGGCGGCCGGCAAAACACCTGAGATTCTATACAAAACTGAGCTCAGGTTACCACAGCACTGCCATACTTTCTAACGTCACAGAAAAGCTTTTTCCCCAAGTAAAAGATTTGTCAAGCTTCGTATGAAAAGATCTGCCAAATTACATGTGCTGACGCTATCGCGCCGGTTGTTTTGCGTAAGTCTTGTTTGGCTGAACACGTAAAATGCATCAAATTGAACCTTATTTTCGAAAATCAAAATGACGTCGTAACATAAATTTTTAATTTTCGTACAAGAGTCTAAATAATGAGCGCGCACTTCATTCAATTATGAATCATGGCAAAAACATCGTATAAAAGGAACATAATAAATATATATTCTAGAATCATGAATTATTTTGCACATGAGATTTATTATTTATAACACGGAAAAATGTACTTACGTAAATTACGAGACCCAATAACAGGTTCTTGGCATCTTTCTTTGAACTCCTCTGTTCACTGTAAATCTTGTCCTAATCTGTCCCTAGATGCTAGCAAATACAAATGTTCGTTTTACTGAACACACATAGATTCTATCTGTGCCGGCTAGGAAGTAAGTAATCGATAAAAGATCGCGTTAACGTATTCGGCTTACGTAAGCCCCCGTGCTGAACATCCATTGGTTTGCTGGGGGTGAAGGACTGAGCATCTATCTGCCTTGATGAAGCTCAACTGACTTGATCGCCCGTTTTATAGGTTCCTGTCACACACGTAATTAGGTTTGAATGGGAATCTTCACCCTCAAGGACATAAGTGGTGAACGTAATTAATTCATGAGTGCTCGTGTTTTGAATAAACCCTTGTGTTTGGAAGAAGGAAGTGCATTAGGAAAGTAAGATTGCTTGAGGATCTTGCGATGTTTCATGGTGATAATGTTTTGTTAGATAATAACGCAGGATCCAATTCAAAAGCCGTGGTTTCTGTAACTCGACTGGTTGATGATAAAGTGGCGAATAAGTACTAATGTACTAACACAAGTACTACACCCAACACACGTCGATTATCTTGTGTATTCTATGTATTCTCAGTACAAACACAAGCGGACAACATTCCATTCTTTGTCTCCCTCTCTCTCTCTCCTCAGCAATTAATTTTTTTAAAGACTTTGGACTTAGTTTATCTTAGTTTTTAAATTCAAAACGCTCCAGTATAAATGGTTCCCTTAATCAAGCCATAATGAATAATTAAGAGAAGCGCTCTGGCGCCGTATGGGCTCTAACCACACACGGGCCGGAGCAAGATCAGATGTTTACAATGAATGTCTTTTACGGTGCCTATGAAACTGCGCAAGACTGATATACTTCTATATTCTATTTACATAGTTGGCTAGTTAAAGCCTTGACTTTTGATGTATTTACAATTAAGAAGTATTTGTCAAGTTTCCAGCCTTCAGAAAAGATGAATTCATGAAGAACGATCGCTATGAAAACAAAACAGTGCGGTTGTACTAGTATAAACTACGATATGGATGTACGATTCTATCAAAGAAAAAATGAATATGAAAATGAATAATTTATGATTTAGGAACAAGAGATAAAGAAATATTCAAATACTCCTGAATATCACACAAAGGAAGGAGTAAAATGAAAAAACAATATTGAGAATGTTATCATTTATTGAAATATTCATTTTCAGAATAAAAAATGCTGTTGATTCTCAAGCATTTGTACATGAAACTATTACGTCTCAGCTTGAAACGCCTTAGTACTGAGTTATTGAAATTTCTATTATGTATTCAATCCTTTCCTTGCCAGGCATGACTTTATACTTGATTACTGTTCAGACCTACGTGTTCTACTCAAAACCGTTGATGAACAAAAAACAAACATGTGAACCACCTAAACCAACACACACCAAACATCACGTGCAACAAACACATCTGATTGGCTCCTAATTGGTAGATTGACAGCTTATTTTGAAGTTTCTCCAAATGAGAAAAATGTAGGAAAACAAACGTTCATCAACTGTTATTTCCTACAAAGTTTTTCTCATATTGGCCAATCTTTCGACTAGTCTTTCTATTTGTGGGTATCCGCACGTATAAACCCGTGTAAATAAACGTGCTTTGGAAGATTTCAAGTGTTGCACAACTACAATAAAGAACCGATACAGTTGCCGGACATAACCTTGATAAGCCGATGAGATTTCCATACAATTATTCTTGCTTAACCTTGTTGAAATGACGTGCCTTTTCTACTAGTTGCCAAGCCAGTTCTGTCATTTTTGGCCATTCTGAAATTTTCCATTCTTGACTGATCTCAATTATCCCATTTCAGTTGAGCATTGAGAATCAAAGAAATCGATTTAGATTAAGGAAGAAGAAATTAAACAAGTCGGAGAAAAAAAACACGTAATATTCGTTGATCAAACAAGAACTCGTCCAGGTGATTAACAAGATAAGGCCGCGCACTCTATTGACGATTTATTTGACTAAAGCGGTCAACTAGCTTCCTCTGACAAGTGCTTCATCATCACTAAGATCTTTACTCAACTGCATCGATTTGTTTTGTAAAAATTGAAGGTATAAAGCGCTACGTGCGCTAATATGAGAGCTGATAAACGAGCTTTTCAGTAGAAAATACGATCAATCTACTGATCCCTCGAGAATCTAAAGTCGCCGATAATAGACTATTATCAGATAATCGCTGTGTAAAGATTATGAAATGTCATTTCTAAAAGCTCATCCTGGTGCGCCATCGTGTTCGTGAAGTATATAGCGTGATTCGTTACATGAATTGGCAGGGAGTTATTTTCCGCTACATGCATACCTGATGCATACTATCAGCAATGTGCGCGCAACGTCACTGTCGTAACACGTGTTCGGCTAACCGCTATATAAATAAAGTTATATTATTGTCATTACTATCATTATTATTGCTAGTATTATTACAATTATTATTATTATTGTATTATTGTCGTGAAATGCCGTGAAAAAGTGATTCGTGGAAACAAGCTTCCTTCGATGAAGAGTTTCCTTCGATGAAGAGTTTCCTTTAGTTCCTTTGTTACAGCGTGATCTTACATCGTGCTAAAACATGATCTAGCTTGTGTGAAGGGTCGCGGTGATGACTCATGGATCGTTACGTGTTCCGCTCAATAATTCCCCTAAATCCCTTTATTCCGTTCAAGTACCGATAAAAATCAATGATTTCTCAAGTTCATCCACTTCATGATTATTTACTGCTAGATAATCAAGGTAAATGATCGTTTTATTACTAAGCCAAGATTAACTCTAGGATTGACAGTTCTTTTCCGTTATGAGTGAACCGATTACTGAAGGTTTCTCGTTCCGATAGTGATAAGGCTTTGTTCTTAGTGATAACCAAAGATGAAGATTGGTTAAAAAACAAAAATATCAAGAAACAGGAAGAAAAAGAAAACGCAGTAGTATGAGGGGGTTCCATGCATGGCGCACGTGACCCACTTTTAGCATCAACATTCTTCATTTCTGGGGGTGTATTTCTGTTAGTTTTCTTGCGCCCCAAAAATCTCCATCATAGAAGAAACAAGTTGTCAAGTATATTAGTTACATAGAAATATCAATAACTAATTTTTCAGTGATTGTAATATTTTAATTGATGTTTCAAACCTTACGATAAAGTGAAAGTTTTACACGACGATTAGTTAGCAAATCTGTTCTTTTAAAAACATTTGTAGCTGAGCAATTCTGCAGGTGAATGTACTCATAATTATTAATGCTGTTATTATTATTGTATTTTTACTGAAAATCTTTTCTGTTCTTCTTGGAAGAAATTCAGAATTTTAAATAAAAATCATTTCAGATTGACTGTTCGTGAGTTAAAGTAGCCGTGCCCGACTTAGATAAGACTACATGTAAATGATTGTTTCATGGTGAACATTCCATCTGTGATTCAATTGTGTCCTGAATTACACAAGAGTTTTTTTAGGGTTTATAAAATTTAAAGGTTTATGTTTTGAGTTGTTGAAACTGGAATGAAAATACCAAAAACATCAGATCAACCAGTTACCTTTGTGAAGATATTTCAAGGCTGATCGTCATAATCTAGGTGCCAGATTTTTGATATGTCATTCATAAACATATATGTCAACAATATGATGTAGGAATGGGGTAAGAAAAGCCCATCCCCTACTCAAGGGACTTTTCTCTTGTAAGTTGGCTCAGAAGGAAGGCAAGCAAATCAGGTTTGGAAGACAAGGGCTTTGGAGTCCCTATGCCTTAGAAGAGATCTTCAAAACACAGGACCCCCAAGAGGGAAAGTGAAAAAACTTAGGAGGCCTAATATAGGAAAATAAGATATGACTGTTCAAATCTGATAGACTTGCCATCGGTACCATCCATGACTGTATCAACTATACCAACATCACATCTGTTGACATAATGATCAGGCTCCCCCCTTGTTGTTTGGTGTGTCCACACAAATCAGGAGGGGCTTAACCTCATCCTCCACCACCCTAGAACAAAGAAAACAATTTAAGTCATGGATCAGTAGGATGTTCCATCAAATGTTTGTTTGTCCTTGCAACAAAGAAATGAAAAAGACATGTTTTCATGTAAAATGTAAGTTTCTCACCTTATCCAGGTCAATACCAATGTCCTTGAACTTTGTCATGTGACCTCCACCATGAAGATGAGTTGCTTTCTGTAATGAATTTCAACATTATGGTTAAAGTATTAGCTTTATGAATTTTTTCATAAATGGTAAACAAACATAGGAGTTCTACAGACAGACAACTAATTTTTTATCAACAATATTATATAAACAGTATTATAGACAGAAAACTTACTGAAGCCTTAGACTCTCTTTTCTTGACATTTTCTCTGTCAGCACGAATCTATAAAAATTATATTACACAAATCAACATTCAAATAGAATCAAAGGTCGGCATTCATGGTTGCAGTTCAAAAATATGTCTTACTTGTGCTTTAATTCTTTCTCGTTCCTCTTTTTCTGCTTTTGCTTTTTCTTGTAATAATCTTCTTTCTTCTTGGAGTTTTTCCTCCTTTTCTGTCATCTAAGTTTCATTCAATTTTAGTCAGACAACCACAGGGTAACCAAAAACATTTCAATGTGTGAATTAATTCTATATAGGCACTTACAGGTTGATCATCGTGGGTCTTTGGCTTTGCTGAAGACATGGAACTAGAACAGATTGTGGGTGTATCTTAAAACTAAGTCTCATATACCCTTTATAGTGCCATATATCAATCAACAGGAAGGTTTATTGGAATAGTAACAAAATAAGGAAATCACACCTCAATTTCCTTTGTAGAACCTGCTTCACTAACTGTGTCTCATCATCCACAGACAAACCAATGTGTCCATCATCAGTCTATAGGAAGCAAAAATAATGTTTACAAGTAATTAAAGAAGGATTGACAAACTAATGTCCATCAAATCTCCAAACATTCCCTAAGTTAGGTAGGTAGGGGATTCAAATAGCTGATACAAGATGATTCTTACCTTAGTCCAGCCCCAGACCATCAGAAACTGCTGAGCTTCAGGTAAACTCCATACTTTGGCACTGAAGTTCTTATTCTCTACTCTGATAAGTCTGAATTTCTCATCATTAGGATGCTGAATTGCATTGCTAGAAAGAACAATAGATAATCAATATAAAGTGTTCTTAATGGGACCCCTATAACAGTATTTCATATTTCAAATACTGATTGACGAAAACATTATCAAATGCAAAGACAGATCTATAGGTTGTTAGGTTAGGTTGTGCTACGACATACTTTGCAATTTTCAATAGGGTTTCCAAAGCAACTTTGACAGTCTCTTTATCATGACTTCTCCTTAGATCATCAAGGCATGCAAGAAGTATTGACTCCTTTTCTCCTGTACCAACAGAACCTCCATCCTGTCCAAGTGCAAAGTGTACATCAACAGAAATTTAAGATTGTATATCAATTCACTCAGCTGTACTCTGGGCATATTAAAAATGTGCTGAGCATTCAGTGACTCAGCAAAAACTAAGTTTTATAAGAAACAAGCAAATATTGTAAAAAAAATACTTAAAAATCCTATGCAATACGATATTTCGCATTGTATATTTTCTAAAGGTTTAATATCAAGGTTTAAATATCAAGCACCATCGATCCTTACCCAACCAGTCGCCATTTTGTTTCCTTGTATGACATACCGCTGATTACAACAACACAGGATCGCAGGCCTCCAGTAACCGCGCATGGCTTATTGTGCAGGTCCGCAGCAGGAGATTTCTAATTTGCGGGCTCGTTTTCATTTCATCTATTTTTTTATTCCAAAAATAAACTGAGTTTCTTCAGTTTTCTTCTCCTAATTTTGTCATGATGGAAAAAGGGGATTAGTAGTAATGGCGAATGTTTCAGATAGGCCTTTGTTTTTGGGTAAAGGCCGAGGAAGAGGCCGTGGCAAGCCTCCACATCCACAAGCACAGAACAAGAATGTGTGGCACAGAAAACCAGTATTCAAACAATGTGAAAAGATGGAAGAAAATGGAAGCGAACCATCGAAAGAAAGAATGGAAAAAGCAAACAGGATCAAAGAATCTGCCAAGAAGTTTGTTGCAGAGGAATATCTTGAAGACTCGTCTGAGGACGAAGAAATTGAAGATGAAAATATTATGAGTAACACGTTAAAGGGTTACGCCGACACGTCACACGGTATGGACGATGATAATACTGAAATGATGGCTTGAAATACAACAATAGATTGTTCTTCTTGTCCAAGGCACAATGAAAAACATCAAGCTTTTGATATTTATTAAGTTAATCATTGTTATTAAAATGAGACACACAGGGATCCCAAAGGCAGGGTGGTTAGAAGGGGCTCATACATGCATACCATTATTATTACTCTACCATTACAGGTTTTATGCAATGACACTTTAATTTGTAACAGAAAATGATATGCAAGATGAAGCATTGAGTAAAACAGCCCAGTACTTGATAGATTCCTGTCGGCCTGGTGCTTATGTCTGTCTTATCTGTATCGCGTCTATCAAGCATGTTGATGCTGTAAGTAAAAACCATTGGACAATAGGACAATTCCCTCAGAGACCAATCGAGACTTATAGGTTTGTTTTTCTGTTTGTCAGGTTTGGAGTTGTGGACAGTGTTTCTCAATGTTCCACATCAATTGTATTCAAAAATGGGCCAGAGATGGAGCAATACAAACATCAAATTTGTCACAAGAAAACTTTCCTGCTGTTGAACTAAGCTGGTTCTGGTATGTAGGTATTGTGTGTCATTGCTGAATCGGTTACTCCAAGCCTCACTGAAAATACCCTAATCCAAAGCAGCTGTGTGATCTTAATCAATTGATAGTTAATTTTCTCTTTTTTAGCCCCAAATGTAGATATGAGTTCAAACAATCAGAGTGTCCAACAAGATACTATTGCTTCTGTGAAAAAGTGGTTAGTTGAAAGCACATTTTATTCTTTCTGTTGCATTCTGGACTTTATTGTCATTTGTTTGTACTGTTTTTTCTACCTGCAGCAAGATCCCAAGTTTGATCCTTGGATTGTACCTCATTCCTGTGGTCAGACCTGCAGTAAACCTCTAAAACCAGCATGCGGGCACGAATGTTTATTACTCTGTCATCCAGGTATGTACATCTATCAAAATCACCATTTATCTGTCCAAAAACTCTATGATGATTTATTTATTTATCTGGATGTGTGTTCAGGACCATGTCCGCCGTGTCCCAAGACTGTCAAGGCCAAGTGTCATTGTGGTAGTAAGGGTCCAGACACAAGGAGGTGTGGTTCTAAAGAATGGTCATGTGGTAAACAATGTGGTAGGCTGCTGTCATGTGGACACCACAACTGCCAAGTTCCTTGTCATTCTGGTAAAAACTATCTGTAATCATTTATTATAAATCTCTAGAGATATTGCCTTTGTTCTATGGCAAGGAGGAAACCCCACCCCAACCTGCACAATGATCAACTCCTACTGAGTCATCTCCTATTGAGTCACATGTGCAAGTCTAGGCAACTGCCAACTGGTATTTATTTTCCATTTATTTGATCTTGTTTGTAGGTGATTGTCCTGCTTGCTCAAAACAGGGTCCACAACATTGTCTTTGTAAGAAGAAAACTACTATAAGACCTTGTGACAGCCCAGAATGGCAATGTGATCAGGTATGTATATCAATAAGTATTAGGATAACTCTCTTTGATTCAAGGGTGCTGAAGCAGTGATATACTCTCCTCTCTCCTCTTGGGTAATGGGTTTGATATCAGTATCACATGTAAGTTGAGTTTGTTCCATGTAGGTCTCTCCCCTAATTCAAAGGTTTTTTTCGGTCCTCTACTTTTCCTCCTTTCTGCCAAAACTTACTTTCAAATTCAACCTGTGAGTCAGCTTTACCCTGACTGATCACTCTGTTTAGCTATTTCCAAGTGTGATAAATCTTGAGGTTTTTAACAGTCAAATCCTCCTAATTCTTGTTGCAGAATGTAGAATGTCATTTTCTAGTATAGTACAAATTTAGCACAGCTCACAATATTGTAATCTTTGTCTTCCTTAAATAAAATAATGAACCTATTTTCCAGGTTTGTGGGAAAAGCTTATCCTGTGGTTTCCATGTGTGTGAGAAAGTTTGTCATGAAGATGTTTGTGGTGATTGTCCAAGGGCTGGGGAAAGGAAGTGTCCATGTGGGAAAACAAGTAAGTGCTGATGACACATCACTGTCTGCATGAACAGAATGCTGGGTCATTGCATCATCACCTTTATTCACAGCACAAAAACTGTGCACGTTTTTAGGACATCATGAAAATTGATGCAACATTGCATGCAACAAATTGCATTGTCTCACAACATCAAATTGCCTGCAACATTTTGCGCAAAGCTGTACCATGTGTCCGTAGCTTTATTCTAATCTTAATATCGTCCTCAATCAAAAATTCATGGTTGTATTCCTCCTCTCCAAGCTGTTGCCTTGCCATGTACTGAGGATGTCCCTACTTGTGGGGACACTTGCAATAAGCAGTTGGAATGTAGCCGTCATTTTTGCACCCAAAGGTGTCATTTTGGACGTTGTGGGACATGTCGTCAGTTCATCAATAAGAAGTGCAGGTGTGGTAAGCGTGAGAAACACGTCCAGTGCTGTATGGAGTACCTGTGTGAGTCTAAATGTACCAACATGAGGCAGTGTCAAAGACATCAATGCAAGAGAAAGGTGAGGCATCGACCTTGCTGGCGTTTATTTTTCAGTTCCTTTTTTCTGGAATTACAACCATCCCGCCGACAAGAATGTGTAATGAGCATGCAATGTAGAAACTTATACGTCTGGGAAAACTGGCCTACCACCCATGTACTATCGAAACTCGTTTATCAGTAGGGCCAAAGAGATCGAACAGCGATTGGAAACAAAAAAGAAGATGACTTTTTCCACGTCGAGACATATCAATTTCAACGTTTTTATTGGAAAATCTAATTCCAGGTTGAGTCGAAATTATTGTTTCTCAAAACGCCCAAAGAGGTCTCGAAAAATCCAGAACACCGGACGTCAGCTAATTGTTAGTTAGAAAAGCGCGCGCACGATGATTTTGGTCGGACCTTCGAATTCCACCAAAATACGTCACAATAAAGTTATCTGATCATATGACGCGCCGGACAAACTGAATGAGATGAAAAAGTTAGCTTAGCAATGGAGGAAGAAGAACACGAAGACCTTGTGGTTGTATTCGATTCTGAATCTTGCGACGAAGAGGTGGAGTTGCTCTTTTCCGTTTTCTTCACTCCATTCCGCTGCGCATTTTCGAATATAAAGTTTGTTTAATTGAAACGCCGTTCCGTTTTCTTTTCCCGAATTTCATTTGGATAGTGTGGCGGTGGAATAGACAAATAAGAGACAAATAATAGATTATAATGTGATGATTTTTGCGTTCATATTTTCAATAAATTTGTTTGTATTTTTCCTTGGTTAGTGTTGTGATAATAGCTGTCCACCATGTGAACAAGTATGTGGTAGAACTCTACATTGCAAGAACCATAAATGCAGCTCACCGTGTCACAGAGGTAAAAAACAATATTATCATTTACAATAGCAGAACATTGGTAGTTATGAGCATTATAGTTATGATGACGGTAATGTTTGTTTGTTCATCATTGTCCCAGGTCAGTGCTACCCTTGTCCTTTAACGGTAGACATCAAGTGTTTCTGTGGTTTTACGGTTCTCACTCTACCTTGTGGTTTGGAAAGGACTACTAAACCTCCTAAATGCCAGGAACTTTGCAAGTAAGACCATCTCTGGAGTACACTGCGTACTATTATACTGGCCTTTACATAGAGTCTATATTATTCGCTGCAGAATCATCTGTTTAAGTTAACGTTTCATATTTTTTAAATCAACAGGCACCCGTCTGACTGCCATCATCTACAACGTAAGGTAAGTTGTAGCATGCATAAACAATGGGTAGAAGTATGGTTTATATCCAATCAGAGCGCGTCTTTTATCGCGTTTAGTAGATTTTTTCGCCGATCCAGTGAGTGGTAAAATAGTGGTGTTTCTTTATTATTGTTTTCCAGCCACATCGTTGTCACTTTGGTGATTGTCCTACATGTAAACAAAGTTGTGATAATCCATTACCAAACTGTGACCATACCTGTCTTGAGCCTTGTCATGACAACGTACCAGATGTATCCTTCATACCCAAGGTATCATTTATTGTTTAATATAATACTCCATCATATTACGTTGTATCGTATCTATCATCGATTCGTTGTCTTGTAGGCTCCAGTACGTCAGTCAGTATGGGGACGTGCTCCTCAGCCAGAACCAATACCAATCATTCGTAAGGAGTGTCCGCCCTGTCGTTCACCAGTAGAGAGGTACTACACTCTTGTTGTGTGATTACACACATGCGATGTTTCATAAAACGTCGCACAAATTAGAGATCGCACCGCGTGATCACTAACAAGTTGCGTGCGAGTTCTACTCTTGCGACATGGTGCTCGACGAACATCGCCGTGCGTAAGTAACGTCGCACGGGTGGTCACATGGTGCGATCAAGGTTTTGCGACTCATCCATTTTTGGCTCGTCTTTCCATTCCAAATGCGATACTACTAATGTTATAATTTTCTTTTTGTTTAGGAAATGTTTTGGAGAACACGAGGTACTACTCTGATCTTCACTATCATTCTGGAACATTCATCGCGGCCAATTTTTTATCTTGAATATGGATTTTTCACTTTCCTTTCAGTCCCAGTCCTTCCCGTGTTCTAAAGCCAAGCAGTATTCATGTTGCAGACCATGTGGGCGCGCATTGTCTTGTGGGAATCATACCTGTCAGCTTGAGTGTCATTACGTCACAGGAGCAGAGAACGACAAACAGGTAGGTTAAAATATATAGTCAATTTTTCTGTTTTTATGTAACTTTTTTCAAAATATTAGCGTTTGTTCTTACAAATTTATTCTCTCGTTTTTCTCGAATATTTTTGCAGGCTGGAAAGGAGTGCCAAGTATGCGAAGAGTCATGTAAAAATCCACGTACAGAAGGTTGTACGCATCCTTGTGTACGTCCTTGCCATCCAGGTAAAAGAACGGCTCTCTGACGCCGGTTTCATTAGATTAGTTAACTAACTCGCCGTCTTTGATGTTGTCACACCTTGATAAACTATTATTATTATTATAGGGAAATGTCCTCAATGTAAACAAATGATTAAAAA
>OCZR010047555.1:2364-14575 GCA_900234385.1 Anemonia viridis
TACTAAACAATGCATTTTGTCCTAGTTTTGGTGCAATTAAGTGCAAATAATATAAGAGAACAAAAATGCTGGTTGTTTATATGAAGATAAGGTGACTGACTTCACATGAGAATAGGGGGAGCTTTGAATTCTTCAATTGCATGTCACGTCATCACAGCCATGTTGGTGGTATTTAACAAAAGATTTCTCATTGGCATCTATTGTTAATACCACCAACATGGCCGACGTGTCTTTGTCTTTTGACTCTCTTGGGGATGTTTGCAATCCATCAATAGCAGTACCTGCAACATTATCCTTCCTCATTCTGATCTTGGTTTGAGCTTTGTCGACATTCTCCAAGACACCAGTACTGAAATGAACAAAAAAAGATTTCAACTATAAATTAACCATAATTTGTTTTAAGAAACAATACTGCACACTTATATTTAGATGCAAATGCCTAGAATTTTTCGAAATTCCTTACAAAATATTAATGAAAACTTTGATTCTGATATTTTTGGATGATATTAGTTTGTATGACATGAGAAGTCATGTGACAAGCTCTTGTTTATTACTGCAATTGACATGAGTTTTTAGCCAGTTTTTCCACAAATTTAAGAAAATATTTTACAAAAATCATTTGTCATAATGATAAATATATAAATACCTGAAATCTCCTGCAGCAAAATTAGCCTCTGCGAGCGAAAAAGTCGCTTCTTTCATAATTTCACCCATCAAATGTTTGGTCTGTAAAAAAATAACAAAATCGTTTCAAAATCTTCTTTACGGAATACATCCGCTTGGATGCGTAAAAAGTAAAGATATTTACCTCTATAATCTTCTTTAAAATCTTCCTGAATCGTAAAGTTAAAGCATCGGCTTTTTTCTTTAGTAAACTGTGTCCTTTCTGGGCTCCCTTGAGTCTTGCCTTCATCACGGTCAAAGCCCTGAGTTTTGAACAAGAATTTTTTCCATCTTTTAATATCCTAAGTGCGTTAAAATCATATATATGAAAATACTTACATCCTAGATGGGAAAACGTTGATTCTATCTTTTCCTGACATTTTATAAAAGGGAGAAAAATTGTCAAGAAATTCCGATATGTGAATCAATGCAAGGATGATGAGTTTGGGTCGGTCGGATTTACTCGTTCGATTTTCGGATGAGGTTCGGAGTTTTGCAGCCGGGCCTAAATTATTACCACAGGAAGACCAATCATAGTAGGAAATGGGGATTAAGAAATTTTTCATTCCAATTTATTTTTGTTGCAAACAGAATCATCACACACCATTGGACCAAACAAAATGACCCCACAACCCAGTAGAACAACTTAACCAATTTAAAACATTTTATTGTGTATTGCTTTGTTTCTAGATTGTAGTCTATATAATTATAACTACAATTATTTGACCATTGTCTATTGTTTACTGATACTAAATAAACATACAAACTCAGTAGCCATGAGTACACACTGAAATTTGTTTTTTGCTTTCATGAATCAAAACAGGGAGATGACTAATCATACTTTTGACTGGCGGCAGTGAAAAAGCAAATTCCAAGGAGCTAATTGCAACTACAGAGTTCACATGTTTATGAAGATAGCAGAAAAGGTTATTGAAAAATTAAGTGTCTAAATCCTAATTTAATAGCAAAAGAAAATACAATATAGGAAATCAGTTTGAGAATTGCTATAGAAAACTATTTTTTAAGTTATTGTGACTCACTTAACCTACAAAATAAGGATCTTATATTTTAATAATTTTGTCTGATAAGATGAATGGAAATGAAAAAAAAACACAACAGTGCAATAATATTGTCTACCTATATTATTTCTACTTCACTTGACTTATTCACAGGTTAAATGATGTCATATAAATCAGATGTTCTAAACTATTATTACCTTCCCATTGAAGATGTATTTGAAGGAAATTAACAACAAATACCTGAAGGAATAGAGTGCTTTTAGTCTCACTGTTGTCCTTGTACTCCGACGAAGGACTAGCGTCCGAAACTTAAGTAAGTATTTTCTTTCTTTACGGTGTATAAATTACCTATTTATCACAATTTTGTTTCTTTAGAAACACCGACGCAGCCCACACTAGTTTACCGCTAGTTATCATCATACTCCTAACTGTTGAATAGTTAGATAAATGTATCTAAATTAATTCACTATTTAGTGATGTCACCTAAAATAGTACAAGCGTGCCAAATAACGGTCATGCTAATCCAGGAGTTTACTTTACCAAAGAATGTGGGAAGCCGGATTTTGAAGCCGTTGGCACATGATTTTTGAATTTATGTGGCATCACCTAAAATAGTAAAATAGTTATCTAATTTAGGTGACATCAACAAATCAACAGTGAGACTAAAAGCACTCTATCAAAAGATTTGTAAGTACTAGAAACAAGGTTTTTTGACAATTTTCTTTTGATAATTATGTGTTTTTTTCTGAAAGATACAACCTCTTTTTGTTGTGGAAAACCCTTTTAATGACAAATAATAATTTTAGGATAGAAAACCATGATAATACAGCACACAATGAATTGGCCTATTAATATAACTTAAATAGAGATCTCACTTATAAGTACCGTAGCTTGTTTAACTGTAATTGTAGGAAAATTATTAATAATTGTGTTTCCATGTTTAGCTTGGAGAATTAATAAAATCTGATGGATAAACTCTCTCTCCCTTTGACTAGTGGTTACTGACAGTTGGGGATACATTGGCATCTTAAATACAACAAGTGAATAAAAAAGCTTTTTCTACTTTAATAAAGGACTAATGCCTGAAATTACGTCAGCACAGTTATGGACATTTTGACGCTGTTTATTCACTTGTTCTATCTTACTTTGCTAACCACATAGAAACACTTGGTCTATTCTTATATGCCACATCATACTGAACGCTCTTCAATAGTCATGCACAAAGTACGCAAGGGAAGCTAAGAAGGCCTTACAAAAGGCAAGGCTAGTACCATCTTGGTCGAAAAATGAGATGCTTTGTGCTTGAACAGCAATATGATATTTTTAAAATGGCACATCAAGAATGAATATTTCTATTCAATTAATTTCTTGGCGATAAAGAATCTTCTTAGGTAGAATAACTGCCATGTTGCTAGTCCAAACAAGCACAGGATAGAGAACACTGAGAAGTATAACACTCTGGAGTTTGTTGATTCTGAAAGAAAACAACAATATATGTTAACATATACCTGTTTGGACTTCCTCCCTGGTTTCAGAGGCACTTGTATGGTGAGCCGAAGGAAGCAGAGCCATATAAAGAACCTCTGGAACCAGGGTATTGATTCCTTCCTTTCAAGTTGTATTTGTTCTCCTGTATTTGGTGGGAGGGGAGGGGTCAGGTGTCAGATTTTATATGGTCCAAATTTGAGCTTAATTTACAGATTAGGTTAATTATACCATATTTCTTCTAATGCAATTTCAATCTTACCATTGGTATCTCTCATCTCTTGTTCTCTTTGTCTCATATAAGCAAAGTCATTAACAACTGCATCTGCTAAGTCTTCCAGCCTCTTAAGTTCTATTTCCATTGGCTTAAGTTTTTCTGCTTTTCCAAGCTATAAAGAGCAACAATATTGAAGTTGTAGTTAGTTTTACAGTTTTGGGTTGATAGAAAGGTAGAGTAATTAAGAAAAAAACTTTTGGTAATAAGGGAATATAGGTAAGGGGTTGGACAGACAGGCACATATGTTGGTGAGTTGTTTTGGAGGATTAGGATTGAGCATTTTCAACCATTCCAGAGAGAGCCAAGACACAAAGACATGGTGGCTATGCTGTTGGACATTAACAATGGATACTAAATTAGTATCTATTCTTAAGTCCACCAGCATGATGTAAACTGAAAAAATGAAGAAAGAGAAGAGAAGAGAAGAATTAGGGCTAGTGGTAAGATAGTTGGAAGGTATGAAAGAGGTTGCACAGGTAAATAGGTAATACACTTACATCTTCATAGTTCTTGGCTTCAACACCATGTTTAATATTTAAAAAGATTTCTCTGTCACTTCCACCACTCTGGGTAGCTAAACAAAAACAAAACAAATTCATTTTTAAACACATGTTAATATCCAAACAGATTCAGTTGTCTTGATCCAAATATCCTGTAGCCCATTCTTCAGCTCTGTTCAGTGATAACAAATAATAGTTTCAACTGGAGATTGGAGTGGTTATGCATGATGAATTATGCTTTTGCTATGCATGTATGTATGTTTACACCAACCTCCACTTGAAACTATTATTCGTGGTCACTGAATGAAACTGTAAAATGGACTAGGGTACCATGGTTAATACACAGTATCATTGAATTCCCAAAAGTTGAAAGAGACTTGTGATCACTTTTAAATACTCTTTTGTTTTACACTAGATACATGGATCTGAATCTCATAAAAGACGTGTGCTTTGCTTGGGAATACAGGTGAGAAGCAAGCTGCATTCAATATACCATTTCTACGTGTACAACCAACACAAGCACCAAGCGTCTGTATACCTGTCTGGAAAATCTACCTAGAGTATCTAAGAAGTGCCTTACAGCAAAATGGTTAAATCCTAGGATAGGCTACGTACCTTCACTATCAAAACATACTTCATACATCTCATAATCGTCAGTCGTAAAGGCAAACTTTCCCTTTGTTGCCTCCTCTTTCGAGTACAAAACATGGCCAGTAGACTCGGTCACCTAATGCCCAACAACACTGCGTTAAATACCGGTTATACCTACACAGACACGAGCAGTAAAGATGGATCTCTTTAGGCTTCTGCAGGTATTAAAATTAACCAACCTTGAGATTTGTTTTTTGATGCGGAGCCTCTGATAGTCTATACTCTCCAGTCACCAACACATCTTTGTGGACTTCTTCTTTCAGACACTTTCTCGCGCCCGAAGGAAGCGTAAATGACAAAGAACTAACCAATAAAATAACATCACAGATAACTAAACAAAGTATTGAGAATATGAGAGACTTCATGGTGGAAGGAGGTGAACTTCTGTACGTTTTTTAGTGAGGTTTTTCGCTTCCAAGATGGCAGCGACGTGGCAGAAGAACCGCAAAGACACACATCCGGGATACTCAACACTCCAGAACACAGGTAGCCCAACACTCAATACAAATATTTCAAAATGGCGGACGAAACTGAAAAAAAACTGTTTGGCAATTTTTGCAAAGAAATCACACCTTATTGACAAAATTAAGGAAAAAGCAATTTGTTTTAGAATGAATTCAATCTTCCTGTTGGCAGAAATAATGTTTGGTACAATTTAATTTTACCAAGCTTCTGATAGTAATACAATATGCTTGGGATGCCTTTGTTTCTTGAGCAGGTAAAATTTTTTGTTTCTTTAGTACCAGTTATTTAAAAGATACCGTCACGTTTCCTAGTAAAAAAGCTGCTTTTAATACTGCTGTTTCACCATGAGAGTTCCATGTTCTGTCCTGTTGGCTGTAGTTTTAATTATCTGTAGTACAAGTCATTTTGTTCAATCCACTTCTTTTAATCTCAGAGCTGGTACAAAGAAATGTTTCATGGATGGCGCTAAGAATGACATCCCAGTGAAAGGAGAATATTCTGTCTCACCTAATGATCGTTTTGCAGTCAAACTAACGGTAAGTTGTAGCAGAATTTCGATGATGTTTTCAATAGTTACAGTGTGAAAATATATCTCAAAGTATATTTGTAATATTAATTTTGTTAGACAAAATATTAGTTACAACTTATAGGAATGTGATTATATACTACTTGATTTTGATTTAAAAATACAAAACCATAAAATGGTGTGTGGGTCTAAAGTGAAAATATGGTCAAAAAAAGTAAGGTAAAAAAGTGAAGTAATCTCCTGTGAAAGTAAATTTCCCATTCACTTTATTTCCATTCCATTTTATTATTCAAAGTATTAAATTGAATCCTCTTGAGAGGATCTTCTGTTTACACAATTAAGAGGTTTGGCAGAAATGTTTTATATTGTTTAGATGTAAATTAAATGGAACATACAAATGAATGAATAAATATTGGAATTTCTTTCCTAGTGCATTTAGTTATATTCACTGCAATTCTCAATATTCTGTAAACTCTGTAGTCGTTGGTTGCTCTTTGTAATTTGTTTTTATCACTAGTGCTGTCAATGGAAAAAATATAAAAAGCAATGAATGCAAATGAAAGAAATGAAAGAAAGAATGGAAGAATAAACAAATGATTTTGAAATGACAATGAAAATTTTGCAAAGGAATACTAAGAGGTTATTAACCGAGCGCGAGGTCTGTACGGGAAAATATCAGACCGAGGTCTTGACAGTACGGACCGAGCGTAGCAAGGTCCGTACATAAAAGACCGAGGTCTGATATTTTGCCGTACAGGCTGAGCAAGCTCCGTTAATAATTTGTTTATTATATGGCATTTTGTATGAAAAAAACAAAATTCAAATATATTACGAAAAATACAAATGTTGGACTGTTGTCTTGGTAACGGTCCAATACAGCTTTGGACAAGCTGCGCGCCAGCCAATCAGAATATAGGAAATTTACAAGCCATATATAATAAACCTTGTTATTGGAAATATACTTGGAAGATTAATCTTGATTTTTTCTTCTCAGATAAAAGATGCTCGTCCTGATGTTAATGATCTGCTTTACAACAAGGATAATGCTGATAGGGGGAAGTTTGCATTCACGTTTGATTT
This sequence comes from Anemonia viridis, assembly GCA_900234385.1. Lineage (NCBI taxonomy): Eukaryota > Metazoa > Cnidaria > Anthozoa > Actiniaria > Actiniidae > Anemonia > Anemonia viridis. The sequence continues at coordinate 9,031 of OCZR010047555.1, forward strand.
TGATGGGGTAATGGAGATTTGCTTTGAAAATGAAGGTAAGGAGTCATTTAGACCTCTGGGAATAAAAATGTGAAATATTTTTTGCTGCTTTCAATCTTACAAATCAATAACAACTTCAATGAATGATTGATTGAGAGCAAACACAACAAGATCATTCTTTATGCTTTTTTTAGCCCCAACTGGAAGTGGAGCTGATCGTATTGTGTCACTCAATGTTGTACTTGGTTTTGAAACTAAGGACTACAAAGATGTAAGTACAGCGCTGCCATAAAGTTATTTATTTATGCTACAGTATATATGAGGAATACTCCAGTTGCCAGCAGTTTGCATGGACTTGAAAAATGTGCCTTAAAATTGCAAGAAAATTTGCTGGACTGGTTGTTAAATTGCTGAGAAAATTGTAGTGGCTCTTTTCATTTTTGGAGGCAATGCTATTTTATGCAAATGATTTATATTTTCAAACTTTGTTACCAGATTGCCACAGCCCAGAAACTTGCTCCTGAGGAAGCGAATGTGATGAGGCTAGCTGACATGTCCCAAGAACTTATTAAGAGTTTTGGTTGGCTTATTATGAAAGGAGATGAAAGGCACATAGCTAATGGTAAGTTAATGCCATTCCACTTAAGAATCAAGATTGTTTAGAAGGAGTGTACTCTCATTTCACCTCTTCAGGTTCAATTCCTGAATTTTCTCCACTTTACTTGAATCCTCCACACTGCCCAACGGTTCTAAATTCTGGTTGGATCTGCATAGGATTTGTTTCAAGACCAGGACTTGAAGAAACACTGACCAGCCATTATTACTTCAAGCCCTGCGAGGCATCAAAACATTTTGATTCAAGCTACAACATTGCATATTTTGTTTGCAGTAATTGTACTTTTTTTCTTGTGAAAAAAATTGATAAATAATGCAAGAAATATGTAATGTAATAATTTTTTTCAAATTTTCTTTCAATTCAGAATCCACCAGTGGGCGTATATTATATCTAGGAATTTTTCTTAGTTTACTGTTTGTGGCATTAACTGCTGGACAACTCATCTACCTGCACAGATTCTTTGCTTCCAAGAAACTCATATGATGACCACAATACAACAAATAAATGTTTTGTTAGTTTAATAATTATTATCAAATATTACAAGCCTGTTCTTTACTTAAGTTCCTTAAGTTTCTTGAATTTTGTTGCTAGAAAATGTTTCAGGTAAACTTTTATTTTACCATTTGAAAATATTATCAAATTTCTACTAGCAGTAACCACAGAGAATGGCCACCAATAGGGGGATGCTTAATAGATGATGTTCCTTATATGTATAACATAATATTATTATGTTGATAGAGTGGTTTAACTTACACAAACAAATCCCATCAAATAGACATTAGATTAATAATCTTAAGTAGACCCTACAATGTAATTCCATTATTTTGTGTCTGTTCAACTGTTATGCATTTACAGCACTTTTGCGTCCTATTGAATGAAAGTGTCTAAAATTTTGGTTTTATGACAAGATATATGTTATAACACCTATATCATTCCATAAATAGAAATAAAAAGGATTTTTTTATATATTTCACAGATATTAACATGACAACATAAGATTAACATAAATAAAGTATTGATAAAGGGAGCTTGTAGATCTCATTCTTCAGGCAAAACATTCAAACATTTAACATTAAAAATGTCATTTTCTTGGCTTTGTCATATAAATGAGTGCTATCATCCCTTCATAGTGGCAGAGTTATAAAAAATATTGGTTGCATTATCTATTCACATGGAAAATGTACAGTACTGGCTTGAAGCATGGTCATGCAGGTGAGAACACTGTGATTACATTATGACAATAAGGTTTTTCAATTTTTCTATTTACTTGAACTTCATGTTTTAGCTGCACTGGTAGCTACCTTCCTTAGAATAATACCATTAGCAGCTACTGGTATAGTTGAAATGTCAAGATCAACTTACTTTCACACATGAAAACTGAAAAAACCTTCGAAACTGTTTCAAGGTCTGGGGAAAAACTGAATATGGTAGAAACTAGATAAACTAATTAACAGCATAGGTGTTTTGAATCGAACAGTAGGAGAATTGATTTATTGAAACTGATGTTTCCAACATTAGTCCTTTGTCGGACTAAATATGAGAAAAATTGAGATGAGTTGGCACTACAGTACCTTGTAAGGGACATATTTTCAAGAGGACATCAGTAGCACAATGCAATGTTGTGCCAAAGTCCTGGACTCAGGTTTTCCTCCACCTTAGAATACAAGGGCTCTTGATTGAGGTTTTATGGTTTGCTGTGTATACTTTTGATATTCTTTTCAAATCTCCTTTATTCTTTTGCATAAACTTCATCTCCAACCTTGATTTCTCCTTCTTCCTCAACAGTCGTGTGTAATCCAAAAAATGGAGAATTGGCATATCTCTTGTCTCTGTCTGCAGGCATGCGAATCCTGAACATAACAAAATTATTCTTGATGAAGAGGATTGTTATATTGTGCTGTAAATTAGGTATTGGGAAGAGGTATCAAATTATCGGCAAGACCAACACCCATCATTAAGGTTGGGGGTAATAAAGTACATCTTAAAAATTCTAAAAAAAATTACTAGCTTTCAATTGGCTGTTGTATAACAGCTTGGAACAATATCAACAGAGCTAGGCTCCAAACTAGGTGAAAGCCCAAAGATTGCACTGGCAAGAGGTGAGCGCTCATACCCCCACACCATCTGTGCTTTCCCTTCTTGAAGAAACAAAACTATTTTGAAAGCCTCAGTTATTCCTGTTTATTGGTAGTTGTATGGCTCATAATATTATTCCTTTCTGTCTTGGAATGACCTGTCACCTATAAACTCTTGGCCCTATTGCTCTCACAATTGCAACCTGAATTTGCGTAGGTATCTCAAATAGATACAGAAGGCATGATATAGAATTTTACCTTCTCAGTGTGTGAAGTGGTTCTCTCCCAGTCTTCACACCCCTCTCTGGATCAACTGTTGTCATTATACATCTGAAAGAGATCTTTGCTGTTAGTGCAGGAAAGCATATAGTTTGTAATTCAAAATCTTAACCAATATAACCATGCCCCTTGTGTACTACCTGTCACAGTGCTTGAGATATCTCATTTCAACATCCCCTATTTTTATTTTTTTCCAGTTATCCTAAAAAAGTGAAAGAATAAAAGGAAAATATTAATGATTTATTGATAGGGCATTACATGGGTGCAAGGAGTTATCAATTTTATCTTCTTGAATGTGTCGAGTGTTGAAATGATCTTTGAAGAGTGAGCACAGCAAACAAGTGAGAGATTTCCAACACAAGAAGACAAGATAGGTATCTCCAAGTGCACATGTAATATTTTGTTTTTTTATATGAGTACCAATGAAAAATAAAAGAAAACTTGTTCTGCTATAAGAAGCTTGTAACCATGGTGAATATACAAGTTTACACATGTGAAAATAGCAATATTTATATCAAATTTTTGAATTAAAGGAATCATACTCACCTCATCGTATGTACTTGTCCCAGTTACTAGAACATTTGGTCGAAACCTCTTTATGGTAACTGGATTTTCAAGCTCTTTGTTCAAATCATCTAGAGCTTCAGTTGTTGCCACTAGAACTGGAGCAAAGTCTCCAAATCCACCCTACAATAAAATGGTTTTCAAGATTCATCACATCAAAAATCACTGTAGATTTATTGTTTGAAATAAAATAGAACAAGGAAAAAAATTAAGCTATTTCTAAATGTCTGTGCTCTCATCAACTAATCTATTTAATATCACATTATATTGTAATATCATTTCTGGAGCACAAATACACAAATAAATTGTTGCTGTTGTTTGTTGGGTGTAATGTTTTCCCATTTCGAACATGTTCTCTTGAGAGTAAGATTCCTTTTTTCATTGAGTTCTATCCATAATCTTACATGTGTCTTCCCATATCACAAGGGGGTTGTACATGGCTTGAAATGAGAAAACATTACACCCAAGCCAAAAAGGTTTTTTTACTACCGGTAGCTAACCTTATCATCAGGTGTAGCAACATCTTGACCCCAAATTGCATCTGTCATTAATTCCCTTGGTTTGGTCATGTGAAATAGCTTACACCCTGGCTTGTCTAGGTACTTAGAGATCCATGCTGCTGCCTCATCACCTGCTGATTGCCCTTCACCTAATATTCCAAAAACACTGAAGCAGAGAAAAAGTTTTTAAGTTGGTATGGATTCCTTATGGATATCCATCTATCCATTAACTTTTTATGATAAAATGGATGATAAATGGGTGAATGGAAGAGAAATGGATGGGAAATGGGTAGCACAGATGGCAGAGTGCATGGTGGGAGCTCTCACCAACATCACCCAGGTTTGATTCCTGGATGTCAAGAGTAGAGTTTCTTCTAGTTGGTTGTCTTTTGAGTTTCAAGGGGTTTTCTACAGGTTTTCCTCACTTTGCAAAAATCTAACAGAAAAAAATCTATCAGCAAAAATCACATTCTAAATTCCAATTTCTAAATTTTTTTCAATTCCAATTTTGAGCAAGGAAAAAGAGCCACAGGTTTATTTTTATCATAAAACAAGGAGGATGGATGGGTGGATGAATGAATAGTTTGATGGGTAGATGAGTGAATGGTTAAGTGGATATAAAATATAGATGGTAGAAACTAGATAAACTAGTTAACAGCGTCAGTGTTTGGAATCGAACAGTAGGAGAATTGATTTAACTTAATACACCGTATGGTTTGTGATGTTTAGAAACTGACGTTAGTCCTTCGTCGGAGTAAATAACAATATCTATATTTCATTTTTATTATCAGATTTACTCTGACGAAGGACTAACATCCAAAACGTCAGTTTCTAAACATCACAAACCATACTGTGTATTAACTAAGTTAAATGAATTCTCCTACTGTACCATGCATATAGATGGTTGAATACCAGGTTGGATGGATGACTGAATGGATCTAAATAAATGAATGAATAACAAAATAATAGACAATTACTCAATATCTCTGTATTCTTCATGAGTGAGTGGTAGCTCCACTTTCAGTGTTTCCATGTTAGGTGCATCCAAGTATAGACACTCTACTTCACCATCACCAGACATCTTAAAGGATGGAGTAACCAGAGCCAGTGATGGTTTTTCACGCTGCGAAATGATATTCCCTTTTTGATTCAAGATTACCCATCGCCTATAAAAAATGTACTGTGTTACTCCTGCCTATTATAAATGATCTATAGAGACATGAAATGAAGAAGCAGTGGTAATGTTCCCTACCAAAATATAGTACTCCAGCTCAGAAAAGGGCGGGGGTGCTTGTTGGAATTTTAAAAAATGACCTCTAAAAGATACCCGAGTCTTACAAAGGTGGGTGTGGAAACAAGAGATTTATACCCAAAAGAGATATGGCCAGCTAGTACAATAATTGGACAAACTTTTAGTGATTTTATATTTTTAATAGCTCCAAAGAAGTGAACTTCATTATACGATTTAGGGTCAAATAAAATTGCTGTTGCAGCTGCTATTTATTCTTATCTAGTATCTTATTATCTTAAAA
>OCZR010047649.1:0-12400 GCA_900234385.1 Anemonia viridis
TTTCTTGCTAAACGACTCCTTTCTTACTACCTTCATATCGGCGTCCAACAGCTTTAGGTATTTTTCAGGACTGTAAACAACTCGTACGATCCTAGAAGTGCATGGAGTCTCCTCTGTTGGAAGGATTTTGGTTCGCAGGAATACATTTATCAGTGTACTCTTACCACAGTTGTGGCTTCCAATAAACATCACACTAGGTAAGCGCTTGGAAAAGTCAAATTGGGGGATCTGCAAGGCTGGAAGCAGTCCTGGATTTTGATCGTTTTCTTCATTGATCAGACGTTGAATTTCTTCAAAACATCTTGCCGTCTCTTTATGAAGGTCTGAAATTTGTTCAATGTGGACTTTATAATCACTGATGGTCGTTTGGAGGGTTTGTACGGAAGATTCTAAGTCTTCCGAGCTTGCTTCTGCCATATTTTGTAGTTGATCGTTAGGTCCTGCATCTAATCTTTGGCTACTATGAGTGGCCTGAGTTTGGAACATGAAACTCGCTAGTCTCTTATTTTTGCGAGCTCTGCAACAGTGAAATCGAAAATGAATCGCTACGAGATTACATTGACACAAATAGAAGCGGCCATTCTGAGAAGGGACTTTCCCAGAAAATCACGAGACGCGAATTTGCATTTCTTGGTTTCCGCGTTTCCAAGAAATCTGTCTATTGGAATTTTGAAACCGGTAAAGGAATCCGGATTGTTGGATCGGTGGAGCGAGGATCGATCGTTTAGAGACAAATTGAAGAAAAATGACAAATTTGAATCAAAAACACGCTCCGGCCTTGAGATTTCTCCCATGATACGAGTATTTTTAAGGTTCTCCGGTTTTATCCAGTTCCTACGTGAAGCTGAACTCGATACACTCAGTTCTATTTAAAATTTGACCGTTCGATGTGTGAGTTAGCCACCCCGGGGTTAGCTGTACCCGACCGGCTTTGCCCATAGAGAGAATGTTTCACCATTCAATCTTTGAGTTAAAATCCTTAATTTAAATCAGCCCAGAGGTTGTTTCAGGGATCTGTTTGTAAGTTAGCCGTGCCCTGACTTTGATCAGTCCAGAGGTTGTTTCAGGGTTCTATCTGTGAGTTAGCCATGCCCTGACTTAGATCAGTCCAGAGATTGTTTCAGAGTTCTATCTGTGAGTTAGCCATGCCCTGAATTAGGAACAATCTATACTGAAAGCGGGACCGAGCCGTGAATTTACACCAGCCCAACGCCACCCAAGGTTTTTTCCATAGCAAGCACTGGCAAGCGTTTAAATTTACACAAATCTTTATTCGCTACTCCGAAGGATATTTCATAAAGTAATGTCGTCGAATTACAGCATAAGTAACTCTTTTTTAAAATCAGCTAAATAACTAATTAAGGACATAACACGTCTATAACAGTTATCTAGTAAACTAGACGAATAACAGCAGCAATAATACTTCTTCATAAATAGGCAGCTAAAGTTTTTTCACAAGATTTCCTCTCGCTCTATCTATAGTATATGCACAAGGGAAGTATAAGAAGAAGCACGAAGCCTATATAGCCGACGTGCTGCAAGGGATCTATTATACGGGTTGGTTTTTTTGACCTCGATCTTGACCTTAACCTTGACTCTGTGTTTTACACATATCGGGGCACAGCCACATTAGAGTGCTGAAGGAGACTTGCCAATATTTAACCTGACAAGTTCTTTAACACATTTTCAATTATTTGTTTCATTTCAATGAGTGAATGTCCATCGGTCAAGCAGTTTTCCAGAAAGTCTTTTAACGTGTGGAAGCACTTTTCGGCATCTTTAGGGATAAGTTCGAAATTGGGCATCGTTCGTCGTTTGAACGCCTCATAGATTTCCTCCACATCCGTGGTATCAGCAAAGGCAGGTCTCTTGTATTCCCCTACCGCCAACAGCCACCCAAGAATTCCAAGTGCGTATTCGTCATGCTTCGTAGCCTCCACAAGGACTCGAGCGTACGTGTATACTAACGGGGGTGGAGCAGCGTACACGTGAAAAGGTGCGCGGTCATCGGGGTAGCAGACACTGTCATCGCGAGGTTTCGAGATATTCAACTTGGCTTTATTGTGCTCATCAAGCTGCAAATAATACTTGGTGTTATATAACATTTTTAGTGTGTTGGATTAGAAGTATATTTCCATGCGAACTGGAAGGGAGTCAGTTCAGAATTTCAATATTTACTCAAATTCATGGAAGCATCGGGGTGGCGTAGCGGTGAGGGTGCTCACCTCTTGCCAATGCGATCCGGTTCGAGTCCCGCCGGGCTCAGTTGAGCGTTGTTTCAGTGTTACATACATACATACATAATTTCATTTAGTAAAGCAGGTCAATAAATAGGCAACTTTACAGCTGATGTGGACCTACTATAATGATTACAATAAAATTCACAATAAAATTGGGTAAAATAGAAAATTGAAAGATAAATATTAAAAGATATAAAATATATTAAAATTTCAAATATAAATTAATATAAATTATAAAATAAATTAATAATAATAGAAATCAGAGTCCTTATTATAGATTACAGAGCAACCCTTCCCAAAATTAATATTTAAAACCTCCCTTTTTGACTGTTTTAGCCGATTTTTAAAAGCAACTGGGTTGGAAAAATTACTTAATCTATCCGATAGATAGGCAGACAGAGAGTTCCAGGCGATAGCTGCCCTGTGTACGAAAGAACTACGACCAAGTTCAGTGGTTGGCTTATTGACAAAGATGTTTAAAGATTTCCTAAGATTATAGCTCTTGGAGTCCTTAACAACTAAGGACGGAGTTTATTTCCTCCAGACCTAAATTATAAAATGCCTTATGAGTTATTGTTAAGATCCAAAATTTATAAAAATATTCTAGGGGCTCTTACTACTATATCTTCATCTTTCATGTCAATAGGTAATTTATGTATTAACCTAGCAGCTCTACAATGTATTAATTCTAATTCTTTAAATTTGGTGCCAGAGCCCCAGATAACTACCCCATAAAGAACACTTGGGATAACGGTCTTAAAGTATATAGCTTCTAAAATAGGTTTGGGTAGAAAACTTATACGTCTTAGCACTTTAAAAGAGTTAGACAGTTTGTTATCGATAGTAACTCCAAGACACACACTAGAGGACTGATACAAAACGAATGATATCCTCACCCAACTTCAAAGGTCTTATAGGGCCAGTGAAAGGAGAAGTGCTCAAAATCATTGCCTCAGATTTACCTTCGTGAACAACCAGTCTGTTTTTAAGAGACCAGGTATGTATTTGGTCTAGAACCTCCTGTAGTACAATAATGATCTCATCAACAGTATCTCCAACCACATAGATTGTGGTATCATCTGTATACATATATAGCTCCCCACTGACTACATGATCAGGTAGGTGATTGACATACGTAGCAAACAATCTGGGACCTAGCAGTGACCTCTGAGGTACCCCAACTTTAACATATCTTAACATATTTAACAACTCTCTAATATCTTAAGGTGTTTCACCGCAGTTTTCAAGCAGCCCTACCGAACATTTTTAAACGGCCGTTTGACTAATTTATCCTTAATAGATTTTCATCTCACCTCAAGAGAGGTTATTTTTGTGGAAGAAGACGATTTATTATTGAGCTTGGTAACAAACTAAAAATAGCTTTTTGCTATAAAAATAGAACGAAGGGCTGATATGATAGGTACCGGGGATTCCTTCTCTTATCTCATTTTCTCTTGGCCTATATAAGCTGAGGAAGTTAAGAGTTCTTTAACACCTACAACTTTCCCTTACCAGAACATTGGTGGGCCTTGGATCAATCAACTGGAGTCCTTGTTCTCGACAAAAAATACACGCCTTGATCAAGTCAATCAAGACAGCCCATCGCATTTTCAGGTTTTCGTTGGTGAGAGGCTTGAATCTTCCTTGGTTGAGCGCAGTGTAAAGATCTGTGTCCTCTTTCGGCAGCAACATTGTCATTTGTGAGTCAATGAGAACTAGTGCCAGTGGGCATAGGACACAAGGTGGGGGTTCATCGATCCTGAAATGTATACAAACAGAATCAAGATAATTTATCTGCCTGGTAATCTAACCTAGCGCACCTGTCTCTGGGGTCTCTCCCTATCTTCAGCATTACTTGTGTTTAGAATTTGACCTCGAGGAGCGTGGGAAACATATGTCCACTATGCCCGGTCTTACAGGTGTCACATGTTTTACCGCGAGGTATGACTGCGTAGTATATGGGGGAAGGGGTTCTTAATAATAAGTTTTAACAATAGTACAGTACAATAGTAAAGTAAAGCAATTTTTACTCGGGATGAATCCGAGCCCAGGCGAGATTGGAATCCACGACCATCCGGTTTCAATCCGACGCTCTAGACCACTGAGCTACTGGAGATGCAGGTAAGTAACATTTAAGTTGTTTCTCACCTTATCAGGGAATGCTGAATCGACAAGTACATTACATTGGAGATGTCAGGACGTAGCTGCTTAGCAACCATTCGCCTTTGGCTGAATTTACTGGAACTGGCATTGCACTCAAAAACCATTCCTCTTTTGCTCTTCGTGCTGATTTGCTGACACAACTGGAACGTTTCGCCTGGGTGTCTTAATGACTCAGAAAGGGCATTGGTGGAGCACATCACTTTAGCAAAACGAGACCCGAAAGTATTGACGGCATATTCATATCCCTTAGATTGACTGTCAGCATGAACAGAAAGATCCTCTATGCATTTCAAGTTAATTTTAAATGCTTCATGTCCCATGTGCAAGTTGCCCAGGATTGCCCCTATCATCCTTTCTGTCAGCTTTGAGCGGTCAACATTGTCCAGGACATTTTTCGCAATCTTTCGTTTCCAGGATTTGTTCACAGTGGTTCCCGAAACGACAGACAAAATATCCGAAAGAAAGTTTTTAGGAGGTTCAAAGGTCCGGTATGACATTGTCATCAATGAGAAGTTTTTGACCTGGGCCGTTGTAACCATGAAGTATTCTGCGTTGGAATTCGATAATAAATCAATGTGATGTAATTGCTGATTCACAAGTTTTCCTGCAAGACCTTCCTGCTTGGACATCTCCTGGACAAATCGACTGAGTTTTTCGACGATGTTACGTGTGACCGTCTTGACAGTTTTTGTTCCAGCTTTCAAGGATAGATTGAGGACAGCAGTTAGGACCATCTTTTGTATTTGGATTTTGTACTGATTGATTATTTCATTTCGGTGTACCACATCTGCGATTACAATTGGGGCAAACTCCATGTTCTCAACGTCGCTTAAGATACGCTCTTCGTTCCCTTGGATAGCGCTGTCGACAATTCTTTCCAACTTCTCGCCGTTTTCCATCACGTACATTCTCATTTTTTCGAAATACATGCTCTCTTCGGTTTTAAGTCTAAGTGTAACCTTATGAACACTGTCAAACTCTCGGGATTTTAAGTTACGGCTGAGGTAAAAGTGAAAGATGCGTTGCTGGATGACCATCAGAGCACGCGTAATAACCTCCAAGTGAGAGTTGATGCTGGCAGATGCAAATTTCAAAAAACTCGCTTTCATTTTTTCGAAGGAGGACAGATGGACATTTTCTGTATATGGTATTTGTCTCCTCCGGGCTTTTCGAACTTCTCGGGTTGATATAGCATGGAAGAAGTCACAGTTATCTACGTCTGTTTCCACATCTATGAGTTGCGCACGGACAAGGGCAGAAAAGGCACGCATCTTCTTGCTCCGTATTACCTCCATCTGACTTTCTGCCGTCATGTAGCTCTCGTCCTCCTCATCGTCGCGGTCAAACTGCGCAGCCTGTTCATCTAAATCGACTTTGTTGCACACGAAGAAAATCGGGATGTTGCCAATGCTCTGTTTTAGATTGTAAAGGAATTCACGATCCTGCAAAAAAGAACAGGCAAAGTGCTAAATTTAACAATCCTTTTTAACAATCCTGTTGTATGATGACGTTTCATACCTCTAATACCACAATCTCTTTCGGTAGCTTCCTTTCAGGTTCTCTTAATTTCTACTATTGTCTTCAAATTCTCACAGGAGTTTTGGTAGTTTGAATATCAAAAGAAAGTTTGAAAAGGATTGTGGTATTTGGTATGAAACGTCATCATGCTTCAGGTCATGTTTGTTTATAAAACTTCAATGCCAGCTTTCTTTTCTTTTCAAATTTCTTCAGTATATCAATTCCATTCTGTTTTTTTTTTTAATCGTAAAATCTCTTCTCTCTCTCTCTCTCTCTCTATCTCTCTTTCCATTTACAAAATGAACCTCATAAAACGAACTTTCCATCACTTACTTGGTTCCTGAGCGATGAATTTCCATCGATAACGTAAATAACTACCTGAAGTATACCATGAACACACTCTTGCACTATAGCATCCAAAACTTTATTTTCACTCATTCCTGGAGCATCGACAAATTCCAGGTGTCCACCCTGTAGCAGTGGGTTATTCAGGCCAACCTCAACAACACACTGTGTCCATACTTTGTCTCCTCGTCTCTGATCATCCTCTAAAGCAATTTCCCCCTTCGGAATGCCTTTCTTCTTGAAGTTTTTCAGCTCTACTTTGATTTTGCCTGACGGTTCACGAACTTGTAGGGTATTTTCTTGGCTGTATCGTATTCGAACAATACGAGAAGTGCAGGGAACTTCCGCAGTTGGCAGATACGAGGCACCCAATAGCTCGTTGATCAAGGAGCTTTTTCCCGAGTTTGTTTGCCCGATAACTAAGACTGATGCTCGTTTAGTAACAAAATCATCAAGCTTGGCTTTCTCACTTTCAGATATGAACATCTGACCCGGTACTGCGTTGAGGTCATTTCTAAAAATGCTTTCCAGTTCGCTGATTATTGTTCCTGATTCTTCATAACATTTCCTGAAGTACCCAATGTCGTGACTAAATTTGCGGAAGGTATCTTCAAAAGGGCTTGATTTTTTGCCATGAACGGCTTTGTTTTCCATTATTAAGCTCTGCACTGAAATCGAAAGCAAAACTTATGTTGTTAAAAAATTATGTTACTAAAACATCGGACTGAGTATTTCAGGTTAGAACGTAAACCGCGATGAGGATCGGTTTTACCAGCATACTCGGCAAGATAAGAAAACGAGTGAAGTACTGTACAGGAAGATTATAAATAACAGTGAGGTTTGGGACTTTCAAAAAGGCTTTCTTCAGTGATCGATTCTGGATCTTATTATACAATGATTTTCATGCACATGCCAATCTTGTGTCAATTTGCCATCGATCGAACCGTCTCGAATAACGTACAAAATGGCGCTAAATAATCGATCATTAAAACTACTGTAAAAGCATGAAACTAGGGCTAGAGTAAAAGAACAGGATCAGGATCAGGATTTTGAGATATATGGATAAGTGCTAGAGGCAGAGTTCTCTAGAATAGACCAAGATCGACGTTCTACTTTAAATAAGATTCACAGTCAATAAGGTTCCAATGTTCGAAGGTTCACTCATGTCACAAAAAAGCGAGTTCTTTCAAACAAATGCTATCATATTGATCATATCTTTGAGAAAACTTACCTTTGAAATAAGATTCTGGGATTAAAGTGTCTTGGTAGTGAAAATAAAGGCGGCAATGGGGGATACGAGTCTCTGGAATAGCGAGAGCTCGATTCTTGGAAAGTGCAATTCATTTGATATGTGTCACGAGACAGACTACTTGAAAACTGGAATGGAACTATTCATTAGGTTGAAACGGCGTGACAATGAAACCCTGTTGGAACATAGAGATTTCTGAACGGTTTTTGAGTTATTCTTGATGTCTCCGCTTCAAATAGATGGTTCTTTTTAATGCCTGGGGAATATGGCTTTTGAAATGGCGACTTAAGTTTGACTTTGGAGTAAGATCTGAACGTGACACCCCGTGACAAATCTGATGCTTTCGTCACGTGAGGTGAAGAGTAATCGCTTTTCTTAGAATTTGGGGATGCCCCTACTTTTGATATCAACCAGGAAATATTCATCTCGCCTGCCAGAAGAATACTTGTATAATATCTGCATAATTCTCTGTTGAATCTCAAACCGATCGAAGAGTTACTGAAGCAGACGTTAGCGTTAAACTAGGGGAAAGTGAGTAAAGAAGGGAATCGCACCCCAGCACGGCAATGGCTCTGCAAACCGTTTTCGAGGACTTCAAACGAAATAAGGAAGCCCTCCTTGCCATCCACAGAGATACAGAGGAATGCTTTCAGAAAATACAAGATAGCCTTTTGAGTCAACGGCATGGGAGAGAGTTGGCAACTCAGCTAGTCAAGGAGATGACTATGGCACATAGTCCTCCAGCTGCGGATCCTGGTTCTGTTGATTTCGATGATCTGAGCGCGGTTATGATCAGTATAGAAGGAAAAGAATGTTCAATCTCAAGCCTTGCAGAGTCGTTGTACACAAGAGAAGAAAGAGAGGAGGTCTGTAAGCTGTTTGAAAAAGAAGGCCGCCCATCACTCATAGTCATAGGCCAAACAAACAGTGGAAAGAGCTCCATCATTAATGAAATATTAGGTTTCAAAATCGTGTCTACATCCGATCAGCCATGCACATCACGAATCGTGAAGTTGACACATTCAAAAGACAACTACATTGAGCTGGTTACTCCGGGTAGTACGAAAGTGCTGGAGAAGATAACCACGCAGAAGACCCCTAAAATCCCCAGAGAACTGATTGAGCTCAAACAAGAAGACCGAGAGAACCCAGAACGTGTGACCGCCATTGTTAAGGCTGGTTTTGATATTCCTTTCCTGGAGTCTGGGGTTGATGTTATTGATTCGCCTGGGAGGAATGAAAACCCTGTACTTGATGACTTGGTCAGGAAGCAGTTGGACAGCATCTTGCCTTTCATTGTGTATGTGATTGATGGGCATAATCTTTTTACAGCACAAGTAAGTGCATTTTATTCAATTTACCATAATTTATAGCTTTACTGTCAATAGATTACTCACCAAATCATTATTATTGACATATTTTGGGATGCCTGTGACATACAAATCAAAAACCAACCTTTCTCGATATCACTTAATTATTTTCCAAGCACATTGACATAATTTTTAACATCTTAACATGAGAAGGTACTATTTCTGAATTGTACAAATATGCAAATTATATTTCTGCCATAGGCCTTTTCTTATTCCGATATTAATGAAACAGGATGTTTTCAGTTTTGTCTAGCTTTGGCATAAACAACGCTGTGTTTTAAGACCCATTGCCACTTACCGTGATGCACAGCGGTAGTCAATGAATTTCGTGGTCCACGAAAATCCAAAGATTTATAGGAAGCTTACAGAATCCGTTTCCATCATTCTGCGGCTATTTTTTAAGGGAATCTTTTTTCTTGTACACTTACTACACATGAAAACAGTGTTGTGAATAGACGCATCACGAATTCCGTATTACTGTTCCATGCGCGTGTTCAATTAAGGAATAAAAAAAGTTGGAACACGAGTTTCAAAACCTGCTTTATTGCATTTGTATATGGCTCACCAGATCAATTTTCACTAATTTTTTAAGGACGCGTACGAATCAAATATACTAAATTCTAGCAATTTTTACAACTGGTGTGGCCATTTTTTTGATTAACGTTTTTCATTTATCCTGAGTAAAGTAATTGCTCCGATTTTACTACGAAGCGTCCCCATAGACTTCCATTAAACGTTCTTGTGTTATAAGCAAACAGTTTAGGTCCGGATTTCAAACTAATTAGCGAAACATAAAATCAAACGTATCATCATTTCGAAGAACTCCGATTTCCACCAAACTGGCACCACTGTATACTTTGGTTCATGTGTAGTACTGTACTGAAGTGTAGAAAAAGCATGTTTAACTGAAGTCTGTCTAGGGAGTTGTAGCCATTCAGTTCAGCAATTCAAGTACCATCGGTGCACTCTAGAACCTGGGTCGAGCCACCTTAATTTGCGAAGGAGTTTCAACGTCACAGCCGCCATATTGGTGTGCCTTTGACAATAACTTTGTCATAAGTTTCTTTTGTTGGGTACACCACTACATGGCTGCCATCTCCATTGTCATTACACTTTTTAGGGAATGAGTGACATCACAGCCGCCATTTTGGTGTACCTTTGACAATAACTTTGTCATTAGTTTCTTTTTTTAGTTTCACCAATATGGCTGCTATCTCCATTGTCAGTACACTCTCTAGGGAATGAGTGAAAACGGTCTGTTGGTGTACCAATATAACAAAAGAAACTAATGACAAATGACAAAGTTATTGTCAAAGGTACACCAATGTGGCGGCTGTGACGTCATCAATGCAAGAAACACAGGGTCCACCAAATGTTTGTCCCTATAAATTGTTTTTGTGATCCCTGTAAGAGCATTAGAGCAATGATTACAATGATATATGCCCTGTCCTGTGTTCGCGACTTATGCTGAAAAATTGTCTTTGATTAGGACAACGAAGTTCTGAGAGAGATCGTGGATAAGAACGGAGGGTTGGAAGTTTTCTTTGTCGTTAGTAAAATAGAACCACAGGAAAGTGATTCTTCTGATGAAGATGAGGATGACGAGGAAGATGGAAGCGAAATGGAAACGGTCCAAGAGAGCAAGAAAAGGCGTGTCTTTGAACAACTCGTCAAGAATGGATATTTGTCTCCAGACAAAGACAGGCATTCCAATGAGAATTTCCATGGTTTGTCTGCATGGAAGCTCTATGAATATCGCCGCAAAATAAAGAGGAACCCTCAATGGAAGGATTCTAATAACGTCTATAAAGAATACACAGATGCCTTCGATAGGTTCCAGTCGTGCCTTAAGACATATGCAGAATCGTGTCTTAAGGGATGTGTCAAGCTCACATGTCAGAAGCTGATTGCAGTTCTTTCGAGATGTCTGTATTTCTTTATTGAGAAAGCTAATTTGCTCAAGCAAAATAGGGATGCCTCGCTGTTGATGCTGAAGGAAATTGACAAAGAGGTGTCCATCTTGCACGAAAACATCTTAAAACAAATCCTTAAGCAAAAGGAAGAAATCAAGGACGTGATGGCTTCTCATGTTAAGTACCTAGAGAAGGATGTCTGTGACGAAGCAAAATCTTTTACATACAGTGAGGAATTTGTTATGCTTGCAAAAGATGGTTATGTCAGTGGAACTGAAGCAGTCAGTCAATGTCGCAACCAACTGGAGCAAATGGTCTTCAACAAAGTACAGAAAGAGGTCAAAACTACATTAGAGTCCATGTTCCGCAGTCGTGATGATTTCCTTGAAAACCTCATAAAAAAGATGAAGACAATCGAAGAAGAAGCCCTCTCGGGTGAGGAAAATTCCACTTCCGCCTCGGACACGCTTTATTCAACCTTGGTCGTTTGTTATGAACCAGACATTGAATGCTCGACTGGAGGCTGGAGTTTCCAACGAATATTAAAGCAAATAGCCGAGTGGGTGAAACGCTTTTTTACGCGGCCACTTATTACTGTAAAAGGCAAGGTTAAGGTTGGTGATCCCAAATGGAAAGAAAAGGTAGCCTTGGATACACTTGGTGCAATCGATGTATCGAAAATTGGCGAAGATCTGGTGAAAACCCTTCAGACCCATTTTGAGACCTGCTATGGGAGGTTTAAGGTGCAGTTGCTGAACATTGTGGACGTGTTGGCAAAGGGAGAAACCTTAAAGGACGAACAACGAAATGGTGAGAGAACAATGACCGCAGAGCACCCTAAAAAGTGGGAGGGGAGGGGGGGTGAGACTAGAAAAATTATAGGAGACCAGTCAAAAAGTGGGAGAACTGAGTGGTAAACTAAAGTGGGTATTTGAAAAAAGTCCGCGCTGCCTGGAAAAACGCCTTTCTTA
This sequence comes from Anemonia viridis, assembly GCA_900234385.1. NCBI lineage: Eukaryota > Metazoa > Cnidaria > Anthozoa > Actiniaria > Actiniidae > Anemonia > Anemonia viridis. The sequence continues at coordinate 11,770 of OCZR010047649.1, forward strand.
AGCTTCAGTTTGTCCTTTTTCGTAACTTTCGTACTGCAGATAACCATTTATGATAATACCATTTCAGACCGTGTCGTTCTATATAAGAACCCCACGTTTTGTTTAAAGACTGCGCATAGGAAGACTGATGAATATTACAACTCATTGGCAACTAAACAACTAAATGGTCTATTCGAGACATTTGTGTTTTTGGCATTATGTGCATAAAAAAAGAGCTTAGGGGTTCTTTATCAAAATTGTATTTCAATATCTCGCCATATTTGTTCTACAGCGATCCTTAAGTTTGCACCAGACGTGGCTAGCCTCGAGATGCTGGGCCACAGCGTAAACGACCTTATCAAGTACGGCAGGCCACAGAAGGGTGAAACCATCAGTGCAGGTGCTCAAGGTCATGTCTTTACGTGCTTGAATATCAAAACCGATGAAGGGAAACCTTGTGCCGTCAAGGTCGTTCCAGTCCCTAACGAAAGCTCGCTAAAGGATTTGACTCTTGAACTTCATACCTCCAGGTAATTATTACTTGTTGTGCTTTGCTGTGCTCTATTATGCTGTGCTCTATTATGCTGTGCTCTATTATGCTGTGCTGTATTGTGCTGTGCTGTGCTGTGCTGTGCTGTGCTGTGCTGTGCTG
>OCZR010047765.1:12613-23062 GCA_900234385.1 Anemonia viridis
CAAGATGTACTTACCTCCTTCACTGGTTTTATAACGTTCCTATTCCATTGCTGGACTTCTGGAGCTTGGAATCCAGGACTTTGAATTTGCTGTGCTGGCTATAATGAAATAAAAAAAAATATACTTACTGCTGTTATCTTAGTTAGTATAATTTTCTGCAGACTTTTCCCTGACTGTGGAAACCCTGTAACAATATGACAATTGAAATAAAAGCCTTTTTTTTTTGATACCTGTTTTCCCTCTGTAAAACTAAGGCCAAAGTCAACAAGTTGAAACACTTCATTTTCGGCATCCCACATAATATTGGTAGGTTTTATATCACCATGAACAATATTCTTTTGTCGGAGGTATGCTAGTCCACCGGCCAAATCTCTGCAACATTTCTGAATAACATACATAGGAGAAGTGTTTGTCCAACGAATTTTGGTGAGTATGTGGTAAAGGCTGTATGATAACAAAGGATTCAGAAGACAAAGGTGGCCATCGCAGGAGAAGACATCCAGAAGCTTAACTATAATGCAAAAAAAAGCAAGAAAACAGATAACATTTTGATCAAATTTGATAAGAAATAGTTAGAGATGCTACATGAAATCCAAAAAAATGTGTTATTGGTCAGTGTTTTCTTTCATGCATCAGTTCATCGATTCACTTTTCGTTCATTCATCCATCTATCCATCAGTCCATCCATCCATCCACACTATCATTCATTCATTCTTTTCAAGAGAAAATGAGATAAGAGAAGGAATCCCTGGTACTGGGTTCTTTAACCATCGTATTAGCCCTTCGTTCTATTTTTAGGTTCTTATCTATTTTGGAAACGGAACATGGTTGGTCAGATCTTATGAGGCAGGGTCCCAAAGGTCCCAAGGTCCCGGGCTTGGTAACAAACTTAAAATAGCTTTTGTTCTAAAAATAGAACGAAGGGCTGATATGATAGGTACCGGGGATTTCTTCTCTTATCTCATTTTCTCTTGTTCCTTTTCATTGATCAATATACTGCTACAATTCATTCATTCATTTGCATCAAATCAATCACTCATCCAATATCAAGAATGGAACAAAACTTAAAGCATACAATCTATGTCAAAAAATAATTTCCACCAAGGCTGAGTACTATAGCAAATGCCTATAAATGGCAAATCGTTACAGATCAACGACAAATTTGCTTGCTCGACACGGAAATAAATAATACAAAAAAATTATTGTTACCTATAAAAACCCTTCCAGACGAAGACCCACCGTTATCTTCTGAGTGAATCGTTTGGAGTATCTGAGCCTCATTCATCCCTGCACTGGTATATTTATCCTCCTTCTTGTAAAACTTAACAGCTGCCCGTACCAGTCTTTCTTTACACGAACCTTCTCCTTCACGTCTCGCTTCAAACACTGAACAACATTTGCCTATGCCAAGAATATCCAAAACCTCCCATCTTTCCTCGCTTCCTTCCAATATATCTCCTGGTTCTAATTCCATAGATGGTTTTTGCTTTTCATAACCACATATGATAAGATTTAAACAAAGATTTACGAAGCTGGAAAATTTTCATTCGAGTTGGCCGCCATTTTTGTTTTCTTTTACTGAAGGTCACTTGAATGATTGTTAGGGGAGGGGTGGTTAAAACCTCGAAAACATTTACATTTGTTTCTCTTTAGTTAAAGCTTACAATCTTCTAAAAATAAGCAAAAACGGTTTTTGTTTTACAGATATAATAATTTCTACCTTCTTTTTTTGTTTTTGATGAATGTTTGAGATTTTATTGCGAAGAATAATTTTCTCCCCACCCCCTACCACTAATACAAAAGTCAGCGGTTTGTTGAGCATGCGTACGGCCTAGTAAACACGTGCAGCTTGAAAAATCCTTGAAAAACGTGAATTTTGTGGCTGCAAAAAATGGATTTTTCCAGCTCAGAAAATGCTGACAATAACGAAGAAAAAGGCTTAGAGAACTGCCAAGGCATAACAGAAACGGCTGATCCAGATTATATTTCTGTATTCCCCGAAAAACTGCAAAGTAAAGCCCGTTTAAATGAGCAACAACAAGATGCCAAAGACAACACTGTCCAAAAAATCAAGGATATTGTACAAAAACAATTCAACATGGAAATGCATCTTAAAGAACAAGAAATAGAGACTATAGACCAGAATATTCGACAAACTAAGTCTGCTCTTGATAGACTTAGGGCTTGTATTCTAGCAAGATACTATGGAATGTCCCCAAATTTTCAAGAAGATAGTTTGATAAAGTCGTTTGGAGGTAGAAGCAAATCCAGGCGTTTGAAAAGAGAATGTGCAAGCAATCAGTCGTCATTTAGAGCTTTAAAATCTCAGACTTATAAGCAGTTGAACAGTACAGGGAGTTTTTCTGCAAGAGATCTTGGAAATTCACAGATAAAACCCTTGGTGGAGACAACAACTAAAATCCCAACTTTAGGGGGGAAATTTTCAAGCTGGGATGGTAATAAAAATCAAGTTAACAGTGCTGAATTTAGCTTTCAAAGTACAACTTGCTCAAAATTGGAAATGACTAATGGTGATGCTGAAAGAACTTTAGTGGGAGATAAACCAAATGTACTGGCAGGGTCTTCTAGCTGCAGCCATACAGACCCGGGAACTAAGAGCAGTACAACTACGGGTGGTATTGGCCAGTGTCAATCAATTCTTACTTCAGACATGTCAAGTCATTCAAGTGCTACAAGTACAACAAGCAGTCGAGGAAGCCCTTTAAGTGAGCATACATATTCAAAAGTAATCCCATTAAATACAAGTGCAATCCAATCAAGTGCTTCCCTGCAAAGATCTAATTTGGTACATACTACAACCAAGGTAATAAAAAGCCAGATTGCTGTAATGAGTTCTCAAGAAACCTCAAAGAATGCACAAGAAAGCCAAGTAAATGTCTCATCAAGCTTGAAAGGAACCCATACGAATGCCACACAAGGTGTCTCAACTCAGTGTAATGCGTTTACTTCTGGCTCAAGATTTTATGTCAAGAAAAGAGTTATCATTGGGAACACGTCGAAGTACATCCCCCCTGAAAAGCGCGAAGAGTGTGACAAATCTACGCATAAATGGATGGTGTACGTGCGTGGTCCGCCAGAGGACCCCCATATTGATGCCTACATTCAGAAGGTATGGTTTTTCTTGCACCCCAGTTATCGTCCTAATGACATCATTGAGGTCAAAAAGCCTCCTTTCCACCTGACTAGGCGGGGCTGGGGTGAGTTCCCAATCAGGGTCCAACTACATTTTGTGGGTACCAGGAATAAGAGGGTTGATATTATCCATGAGTTGAAGCTTGACAAGACCTATACAGGTCTACAGACCCTTGGTGCTGAAACTGTAGTGGACCTGGAGGTGGACAGAAAGACATTTGAAGATCTTGGGATCCCTGTGTCTTGGGAACTCTCCCAAGATACTACCTCAGCTACTGAAACGATCTCAAAAACTCCAACCTTTAACACCCATAAGGCTGATATTAATAGTATTAGAAATCCAGGAATTGTGAAGTTGAAAAGAGAATATTCTTCCACCACAACAAGTTCAGAAACAGGTCAACTTCCCAGTACCTCGGCAGTGAAAAGGCCGAGAATGGACACTCCCATGTCATCTATTGCATCTACACCATGTGGGAGCCAATTAAATTCAAGATGTCCAAGTCCAGTCCTACCAAACACCTCCGAAACCCTTGATGATGGACCAGAGGAATACCTACATAACTTGGCTGAGAAAATTCCACTAATTTCTTCGAAGAAAGACGTTGTAAGCCACCCATTTAGCGCGCGAACTGCGGAAGAATACCTGTCGTGGAATGTTGGTAAAAGACGAGCAGCTGAGTGGCAACGAGCCGCAAAAATTCGTGCGCAGTTGAAAAAATGTGTGGAAAGTCCCAACATAACGACCAAAGGTGTGATGATTTGGTGCAGAAGATTTGGGTTTACTCCCCAAGAAAACATTGTGATGAACGAGAAGGTGGAATACTGCAAGGTCTGTGGTAAATTAATCGAGCAAGACACTAAAGAGGATTTGGACACAAGAGTAGGTTTTTGTAATGGTGAAAAATGTTCAAAAGTGGCAAAAATGGAACTGTCTTCATTGACTCCTGTGAACGAAATTCTGAAAGAAATCGAAGAGAAGGAAAGACTCTTTAGTGAAATTCAAAGTCGGAAAGACAACGAAGGTGATGCTGATGTTGATGTTGTTGGCTCGATTAGCACTAAGAAATCTAGTGTTTCAAGAGTGAATCCCTCAGGAATACTAAGCATCCCACTTACACCACAGGAACAATGGATCAAAGATCTTTGCAATGACATTGGCATAAGTCTTAGACCAGTGACAATACAAGATGTTCAAGTCAATGCAGTTGAGAGAATATTGCTGAAGATATCAATGAAATTAGCTGAAAAATTATTACGTAAAGCGTCAGCATTGAGTACAAGGGATGACTCCTCGCTGGATCCGAAGCTTATAGTACCAGCCCAAATTTATAAAGCAATTGGCTCGCTTACTTCGTGTGACTTTATGGGGAGTTCGTTTTTGGGCCACGCCTCAGAAGATCAGTAAAACTGGCGTAGAATTGCTTTAAATAATTATTTAATTTATATTTCCTAGAAATTAGCCGGCAACAAAACGAGCAAAAGTTTGACTTTGAAAAATAATTTAATTACTGCGATTTTCATAATTACGCGGACTGTGAAGTTCAAAGTCAACGTGCAAAACGGCGCTTTCGCTTCCGTCAATCAATGATAATCAGTCGGTACCTTTTATATTTTTGATTGGCGGCAGTGAAAAAGCAAATTCCAACGGGCAACTCGTATCTTCGGTGTCCGCGTAATTATGAAAATTGCAGTAAGGTTCCAGGAAAAAAATAATACCTCAACATATGAAAGAGCAACATACATCAAGCTTAATGACCAAGTTTTAGGATGTTTAACTTTATAGAAACAATGTTATGGACATTCAAACACTGCAAAAATTACAGTGAAACGTATGGTGTCTCTAACCATCCAGCAAACATACATGATTCTCTGTTTTTAGGAATTCAAAAACAATAATAATAATATTGTATTTTTGTTTCAACTTTATCAAATTTCTAGCTCTTTCTAATTTAAATTTTCTCTTTTTATGAGGGTTTTGTTTCTGAACAAAATCAAATTTTAAACAACATTTCAGTCTTTCAAGCTCTCTGCTCGTTTTGGTACTGGCATATTGAATAACGAAATAAAAACTTCATCGATGTAGGTTGAGTGTTCAAAGAAGCCAATTGCTGTTTTATGAATGGAACACTTAGTTACAAACCTCTTGCACTTGACGTCAAACAGCTCAATTTGGAGGACAAAACAAAAGAATTTCAATCTCCTGAGAATTGGAACCTATTGTTTTGTCCTCCAAATTGAGCTGCATTCCGACGTGCTACAAGGGGTCTATGCGTTGCTTCCTAACTGCATGTGTAAAATCGTACAATTTACCCTCACGATAGAGTTTTGGTGGACGTCAATCAAATGTAGGTCTATAGGTCTATTCCATAGGCACTTGCTCTAAAAATTTGTGTTTTCCGACAAGGGTGTGAAACTGATGTTTCGTCGCGACGATTTCGCGCGTGTGATTAAAAAACATGATGAGGATGATCTTTGTGAGGTGGCAGAGTCGCGTGCGACTCGTTCACTTTATGTTCATTTCACAACCTACTCGCTCTATGGTCATGTATACCTATTTCACATAGGTTGTCATAGGCAATAGGCGATTGGAACTAGGTCATTCCAAGATCCAGGAATAGCTTGACTAACGTTTGTTTCTGCTTCTTATTCTCGTCAACTACACGAAGGTTAGTGTTGGGATATTCCGTGTTGTTTGTAGTCCACGAAACCATTTTGTAGGTCTCGATTATTCGTGGTTATTTGTATACCCATAATTCCTTGCCGTCTTGGAATGACCTGTCACCTTTGGCGATGAGAACCCTTTTCGAAATAGGTGTGTATATACCACTTTGGACTAAGACATGCGCAATAATTAATGTAAGCTGCATTCTATGCCATTATTCGATCATAGCATGCACTAAGGTGCAGCAAAGGTCAACATATTCAATCAACATTCAGGTCAGTTTGAAGGCGAACTTCAAGAGTATTCGTAGTTGTGCGCATTCAAACAAAAATCCCATCATTATAGGACTCTGGCTTGAGTGTATTGTTTTCCTATTTCAGAGAACTACGTATCATTCCCTAGAGAATCATTTCTTTGTTTAATGGTTGCGCATGACGAAACACGTGAATTACAAACAAGTCAAACAAAGAATGACACGTGGTCTGAAGTAGGAAACCATCGCACTAAGACGGTTGCGGTTTGAAAATCAAAACCACAGGCGAACCATTTAATTAATTAAAGAGACTATTTATTCGCAAATGTTTTCAAGGAAAAGGGCTCTTCAATTTGGGCGTGGTTCCACATTTTCTGACGTGTCATTCCCTTGAGGTAAGATTCTTTGTTAGAGTAAAGGTGCGATCATACGAGCAACAAAATATATCGTGCAATGCAATGTAACTTGTCGCGCAATTCGGGTATTTCAAGTTGCAGCTAGAGCAAATGTACGTTGCTCGTATTACCATTCCGAGCGTTACAAATTCTCTTTATTGCAGATCGAGAGAAGAAAGAGCTTCCCTTCACGTGAAAGGCGTGATAGCACATCAACAACAATATCATCGATCACCACCATCACCAAACTAATACTCAAGGGAATGACACTAGTTTGGCCTGGAATGGGTAAGGCTTTACACCCATACTGAAAAGAGAGTTATATTCTCACAGTTTCACATTACCCATAATACATTGCGGTTTGGGTAACCGGTTAAAAGTGTAGGGAGCATGGTGATAGTTAGACTGATATCCCGGCTATGTTTGAATGACCACCAAACATGGGTAGTTTTCCCAATGGAATACATTATTGATTCTTTTCTAAATATTCTTTTAGCTAGACATAAACATTTTTTTAGGGATGGTGCAATAATTATCAGGAGGGGGGGAGGCGAAAAACCAGAGGGGGGCATTACATAAAAATATTGNNTTAAGCATGACAATAAAAAAGGTATTTTTTAAGGTATTTATACTTAAAGTAGAGGCATGGGGATGTTCTATTCAGCATTAAACAGGGGGGGATTGAACAATTTTTTTTTGGTTTTGGAGGGGGGCCCTGTCTACGTTTTTGCTAGATTATTCTGGATTTTACGCCCCCCCTCTCCTCCTGATAATTATTGCACCATCCCTAACTAGGGAGGTACGTAGAACAATAAATGCGGGTTCGGTTTATTTCCTTTTTTACACCCTTTGTTCATCATGCTTACATGTTTTTCCCCCAGAATTGCGAAACCCAAGCTATACCACAGTGAATCATGAGCGGCAAGCTTAAAACAATGGTTCAAAATAGAGACCCAGTTTATATTGATGTAACTGGTGAGTACCGCTAAATTCCTATTCCCCCTAAAACCGTAAGTACTATACTACAAGATATAATACAATACAATATAGACCAAATGCAAAATCCGCACCAATGCGAGAACCAACCTGCGAGCAAAGTGACCCGGCGCGGTGTGTGTTTAAATTAGTGACCAGACAGTAAACAGACAGTGTATTTATTTCTAAAATTGTGATCTGATTTAGTTGTACATGTCGAGATATCTGAGGACAGAATCCAGGATTTCACTTACTGGGGTTATCGGTACCGGGTAACCCCACCGCTCTCCGCTACGTCTGGTCCTGTAAGATCTTTTGTCCCCTTCACAGTTCCCTGCGCCATCTTGAAAGGTAGCCGTGCCTTTGCATCGAAGCGAGACGAACGGTGAGCTCGCAATGATAGAGACATGTGAATAATTGTCCAAGGTGTTAAAAAAGGTCTCTATCATTGCAAGCTCAATGTTTGTCTCGCTTCGATGCAAAGGCACGGCTACCTTTAAAGATGGCGCAGGGAACTGTGAAGGGGACTATTTTCATCTATCCTAGGGATCAAAATATCCTTATAATCGGAATTATCATGCCATATATAAACCATCCCTCCAAACTACATGAGGCCAAGCTACGTGTACATTCACCTTGACTACTCGACTTCCAGTTTCTAACAAAGCCATCCATCCATTTTTGTAACACTTCCTGATCTGATAAAACCGCTTTACCTTCTTATTTTTTATCCTTCACAACAAAGCTTTCTTTAGAAATGATTCAGTGGTCTTTACATCCTCAAACAAGGGGTCCAGGAACAATCGGACGGTTTTCAAAATCATCACAATTAAGATTAAATATATTGCCTTAAATAGGCTGCTCAGAAGCTTTGATTTCACCGATTTCCTTTCTTGTTTTAAAGCTTTTTTTCACAGTTATTTTTTCAAAGAGTTCTTATGATTAAAGAACTGTAATTAACTTATGCATTGATAACTTCTATACTTAGTAGGAGTAATTAAGACTTGAAGGAACCGACTTAAATGTGCTAAGAACTGGACGATACTGTAGGTTTAGAAAAGGGAGAACGATAGTAAAAAAGCAAATTGTGTTAGGACTTTGGAAGAAATGGGAAAACAAAAACTGAAGAGATGGTTGGACGGACGGATGGATGGATGGATGGATGGATGGATGGATGGATGGATGGATGGATGGATGGATGGATGGATGGATGGATGGATTGATTGACGGGTGGACGGACGGACGGACGGACGGACGGACGGACGGACGGACGGATGGATGGATGGATGGATGGATTGATTGACGAGTGGACGGACGGACGGACGGATGGATGGATGGATGGATTGATTGATTGACGGGTGGACGGACGGACGGACTGATGGATGGATGGATGGATGGATGGATGAATTAATGAAAGAATGAATGAATGAACGAACGAACAAAAGAAATACGCTTAATTAATACCTCGTCCTAACAATACAATACAGAATACCTCATCATCTAAATAACACAGAAAAACCAAACAAACACGACTTAGAACTGATCATCATCAGATAAAACAAAAAAAAGGTAGTGATATGCTACAATAGCTACATCACACTTCATTCTCTGGCTGAAGTCCAAAGGACAAACTGATTACATCATTATCGTATAGTTTGTCATCCTGTTTGAGGAGACAGTTAGACCACTGACATACAAGCCGTACAGATTGGATTTGATCAAAGATAATGGCAACAAATACTGCCATCTTAGGATTTTTCTATCGCACGGGGAATCCACAAACATTGACGTAGTTGGTATGATGAAGCCAAATTGATCTGGTTTTTGTGATTTCAGTTCGGTAAAGAAAATAATTTGTCTCTCCTTTCTTTCTTTCTTTCTTTCTTTCACTTTTCTTTCTTTCATTCTTTCTTTCACTTTTCTTTCATTCATTCTTTCTTTCTTTCCTTCCATCTTCCGGCTTTTTGCTCATTTTTAAAATCTTTTCTCGATTTGAAGTCTCGGCTCCTTTTACTTGTTCTATCATTCTTTCATTATCTATCCGTTTTTTTCTAACCTTGATATTTCTTTCTCGCATTAAATATCACTTTAGCCCTTAGAGATTTCTTTATAATCGAATTCTTAGCATAGAAACTCTAATTTAACCTAACTAGATTCTAATTCTCTTTCTCCAATTAAATTTTACATCCAGCCATGATCGACATTTTCGTCAATCTTTTTGTAATTAAAAAACAGCAAACCGGGACTATTCTTTGACTTGTTTATTTACAATTAGACGTTCCTTTCCTGATTCCATTTATTCTTAATCATAATCACGCATCCTAAATAGTTCCTATCACATTTAGAACACAAAAGGCCCTGCTCTTCCTTCAAATCATCCGGAAACAACGCCGTATGATAGGTATCTTGCACGACAAGTTTATGTAGCCATCCTGGCCGAAGTTGATGTCGTAACGGCGGATTTGCCTCAAGCAATTTCAAGTGTTTTTAGATAAAAATCGACCTGATTTGACACTGTTATTTTTTCCATCAGGAAAACAATCATAACAAGGCATTAAGGCTTGTAGCTTCGTACGGAAATTACATTTGATTGCATTAGTTTTGAGAGTGCTTAAATCTCGGGAGCGCGCGCGCTTCTGACACCAACAACGTCGGTTCTTTCAATTTTACTTAGCAATAAAATAACTTCTGACGCCCCGAAACAGAACATAATGAAATTGTTTTAACGGAATAAGGAACACACTCGGTGGCTTTGATCTTTGAAGTAATTAATTCAGGCATAAACTACATTTTTTTCCGTTTTCAGTAATTAGTAAAAAGTTGACATTTTGAAACCACCCTTGGCTTGAATCTATTTTTTTCTTTCTTAAATTTCTCTCTTTGATGGTGACATTTCTTCATAAATGTTTCACATTTTTTTCTTTTCATATCTTCTTATCAACAGAATCCCATTTCCTCATCTTTCCTGTAGATTTCTGCGTATTTTTGTCTATTTTCTGGTCATTTTT
>OCZR010047834.1:3575-14525 GCA_900234385.1 Anemonia viridis
TGACACCCTTTAAAGAAACCATAAACATAAGAGAGAATGTATGGTTTTTCAGGACGCTGATCTAAAACCCCATACATTTTCTCTTATTTTTGCGACTTTTAAAAGCTTTCCACTCAGTTAGTATTCATCCAAACGTGTTCACACTTGGTAATAGTACTGATATTAGTATGGTCTTTCTTGTGAGGGGATTCATTTCTTAATTGAATTAATATTTACACTCGTCCCCAGTCCCTTTTTGAATTTCGGAAAGGGCAATTAGCCAGTGGCTGCACGATCGGAAAAACAATATGGGTTGTAATTGGGAATTTTTTAATATCCAATTATGTAAATTTCTTTTTTTGATGTTAAATTTGTTATTACGCCACAGTTCCTTTCTCTCGTGCAATCACAAATCACCAATCACCGATCACCGCCATTCGCCGTTTGCCCTTTCAAAACTTTGAAATAATTGTACATGCATATGTATACAATGAAGTAGGAAGAAACAAAACAAAACAACAACAACAACAACAAAACAAAAAGAAGAAGAAAAAAGAAGAAAAAAAAGAAAAAAAGCAGTCTCGGTTATTGTCGAACAGCATTAACATTCTAAATCTTTTTCTCTCTCTCAGGTGGTTTTGACCTGTTCATCACAGGTCACGGAAAGTGGAAGACATCGTTCAAAGCCATCGAATGTCCATCGGTCAGCGGTCAGGACGGGAATATTAAATTCAGATTTGACGGCAGTAACCCCTGGTACTTAAAAGTACAGGTGCGAAATTCAAAGTAAGTTCAAATTTCTTTGCTTTATTTAAAGGTTATGAGTTTTAGTGTCTTACATAGACCATCTGTGTAAACTACAAGACCTGTGTTGGTAAAATAATTTCCTTGACATTTTCTTTCAAAGGAATTTCGTTATAAAAAGATTTGTTTAGGAAAATTAGAAACTTTTTACATCCTTAGGCAAGAGTGGGCCAAATAGGCCCTTCACAGTTCTCATGCGCCACCTCGAAAGTCAGCCATCTCTTTCCATCAAAGAATGGTGAGCTCGCATAGTGAGAGCATCTTGGGCAATGTTTTTCATATCCCTATTACTGCAGGCTTCTCGATTGTCTCGCTTCAAAACAAAGATCCGCCTACCTTTCATGATGGCGCAGGAAAGAGAAGCTGTTATACAAAAATCTAAAGCGACTTGAATGGATGGTTCGTGTAATCTTCCTGCCAAACTAGACGAGAAAATAATTATCATTACCATCATATTTTTTGTTACAGAGTTGTGACAGTAGGTCTTGAACTACTCAAAGACAATAAGTGGCATTGCATGAGTCATAGCGACAGTCACTTTACCATCAGCCCTGGGGAAATCAAATTTCCAATCAAAGTACGAGTGACAAGCGTCTTCAACGAACAGTTGGAAGCTACAATTACGTCACTGGAAAATGAAGTTGATATCCCAAGCAAGATACAGTACAAGAGGGTTAAGGAAGGTCTGTAGCTTTCCTTGTTTTGTTGAGTTCTTTGTGTGCACTCTTTGTGTCTGTAGCTTTACTGGTTTTGTTGAGCTCTTTGTGTGCATTCTTTGTGTCTGTTTACCTGTTTTGTTGAGTTCTTTGTGTCTGTAGCTGACTTGTTTTGTTCAGTTCTTTGTGTGCATTCTTTGGGTCTGTATCTTTGCTTGTTTTGTTGATTTTTTTGCCTTGTGTGCACTCTTTGTGTCTCTAGCTTTACTTACTTGTTTTGTTGAGCTCTTTGTGTGCACTCTTTGGGTCTGTATCTTTGCTTGTTTTGTTGAGTTCTTTGTGTGCACTCTTTGTGTCTGTAGCTTTACTTGTTTTGTTGAGTTCTTTGTGTGCACTCTTTGTGTCTGTAGCTTTACTTGTTTTGTTGAGTTCTTTGTGTACACTCTTTGTGTCGGTAGCTTTAATTATTTTTATTTCATTTTATTATTTTTTTGACCTCTTGGGTGTGCACTGCAAAAGAAGAATTATAATTGAAATGCTTAATTAGCATCACGTTCATGCAGCTCTCACCGCATTTTAATATATTTTCATTCTGCTACGCATGCGTTTTTGCACATGAAACCAAGATAGCTGGCAGTTACCGAATAGGGATGTAAAATCTCGTTTGGCAGCAAAATCTGGAAACCTGTGAAAATACTCATGGCCAGAACTGCATTAATATTGTTATTACCGCAAAATAAATATAATAATGTACATTTTGTACTAGAGGGCAAACCTGAAGACATCAAGTGCTACGGTCAGGGTGGTGTAACACAAGGTAATGTAATTACTTATTTCACGACCTAAGAAATTTCTGCAATTTGATTGGCAAGGTCGAGAGGTGTTTTACCGTAATTTAGAATACCTAAATGTAGGCATTTCAGAAATTTCTTGGGTCGTGATGTAAACAAATAATTATAGCATGATTCGAAGAAATATTTGGGATAAATACCACTAAATGAGCTCGTGATAGTTCAAAATTGTTCACAAATTTTGTAGAATTTTTTTGAAATACCACTCGTGGTAGTTATCCCAAATATTACTTCAAACCATGCTATTACCTAAACAAATGTGAAATGAGAAATGATACGACTACTGAATCGGCTATTAACCTAACTTTTAGAAGCAAACAGCAACACTGTGTCACCTCCTGCTACAACACCAGTACCCAATCAAGGCCCCAGTACTAAATCCCCCACAACCAGTAAACCAGGACAGGTGTCACCTCCTGCTACAACACCAGCACCCAATCAAGGCCCCAGTACAAAATCTTCTACAACCAGTAAACCAGGACAGGTGTCACCTCCTACTACAACACCACCACCCAATCAAGGCCCTAGTACTAAATCCCCCACAACCAGTAAACCAGGAAAGGGAGGGTCTTCTCAACCCTCTCCGACAAATGCTCAGAAGCCAACAGCACAACCATCTGAACAAAAGGGTGAGTGTCTTTTTTTTTGTCTTTTTTCTGGGTAATGATGATGGTGATGAACACGATGACGACGACGATGATAATGATGTCGATGATGCGGATAATGGACGGAAGGAAGGAAAGAAAGAAGGTCTGGAAGGAAAGAAGAAAGAAAGGAAGGAAGGAAGGAAGAAAGGAAGGAAGGGTGGAAGGAAGGAAAGAAGGAAGGAAGGAAAGAGGGAAGGAAGGAAAGAAAGAATTCGAAGGAAGAAATAAATAAATTTTTGTCAAATTTTGAATATATATGCATCCTCTGCTTCCAAAAATGATGTATGTCAGTGGCATGGTTGATGTAACAAAAGAAATAATTAAAGTCAAGTCTGATGATGAAATGCTACGCAACAAGTCGGTCATTTGACGTTTAATTGTTCAAATGTTTTTTACCCACATGATCCACTGGTCATCAATAATTACCTTTAGCTAGCAAGTTACCGCAGACATGAACATTTTAATAATGAAAATTGATTGTTTTTCCTTTAAGACTTTTGCAAAGAAAGGGCAAACGGTCAGTATCCTGACGAGAGTGACTGCAAGGGATTCATAGTTTGCAGCAATGGAACACCATTCAAAAAGCAATGTCCAGCAGGGCTGATGTATAATAGAGACTTGAAGGTTTGTGATTGGCCAAGGAATGTTACATGCAAGGAAATTGTTATATAAATCCAAACAGGAAGGCACATGAAAAATGGACTGAATTAGCTTCACACATCTCCGTGCAAAATTAATATAGTATTGTAGATGTTTAATTCTCGACGGGCTAGAATGGATCTGAAATGTTTCATTTAGATATAAAATGTTCTTATTCCATTAAACTTTCTCGAAACTTGGTAACTGTGAAATGTTCATCAGATCTCTGTCGTTTTACTTTTTCGAATTTCGATTTTTTTAGGGAAAATCGAAATACTACTTAAGGGAAAATTTTAGCTGACGCAATTGAAAGAGTTACGTATATATGAGGGTTTCAAAAAAGAAAAAAAATAACCCATTACTGATCGTTGAACTGAAAGTTATGATTTTTTGAAAATTTTAATATCCGCCATTTTTAGAAACAAAATGGCGGATTAATAAATATTCATAAAATCATTTGTTTCGATCCTTTGATCAGAAATGATTTTTTTTTTCACTTTTGGAATCTTGATACGCAGCTCTTTCAATTTCGTTAGCTAATTTTTTTCCATTGAGTAATATTTCGATTTTCCCTTAAAAATGATGACGTCATTTTTCCGCCAAAAATATCGACATTAAAAAAAGTAAAAAACAGGGTTTTGGTATTTGATCTGATGATCTCTTCACAGTTACCAAATTTCGAAAGAGTTATACCTAAATGAACAAATTCAGACACAGTCTAGCCCGAGATGAATATCAAACTAGGGAAGCACACCGCTATTATGTTGTGATGCAAGGAAACTGACTATCAGATACCTGTTAAAATGGTAACGTTGCATGATTTAATAAAAAACCTAATGATTGCGCAATGAAAACCCAACTTTATCATTTGTTGTGTAACTCATTATCATAACAAAAATAGACCCCTTTGGCGGTCGCATATTCGAAGGTATTAAAATTGAACTGAGTGAAAAACCAATACCAGCACTATAAATATTCATTATGTCAGGTGATATATCAAACGAAAAATTAAAAACGTTTTTTGAAAATCGACAAATTTACAGACATTTGTATGGCTGGGAGTATAAAGTAAACAAACAACTGTAAATAGATTTCTTTACTTTCGCATACAAATTGCCCATTTCAAACCATATGATGTTTACATGTTGGTTTCTAGCTAGTGCGTTGTTTCTTTCAATATGAGGAAATACATTTCAGAAAGGTAATGGAACAATTCTCCAGAGACCATCATGTAAACACCACATGGTTTGATATGGGCGATTTGCATACAAAGGTGAAGAGGTCTATATATGTTCAAAAAAACATAAAAAAAATAATGAGTCGGGCAATATACAACCTAGCAAAGCAATACATCTTCAAACGGGTTACTAAATTAAAGGAACTCTTTCTAGTGCTGGTATTAGTTTTAAATTATTTAAAATTTTGTTCGCCATTTTAGGAAAGGTTCTTTTGGGGCCAGTAGAAATCATGAAGACAATGTCTCACGTCAAATTTGAGGAAGAAATAATAGATTATGACTAAAAAAAACACGGTGACTTAAAAAAAATCATTCCTTCCTTTGCTCTAAGAACGGAAGATGTGATTTGAGATCATCCGCTTTTTTGGAGTAATGAAAAATTTCTATTCTTCTTATTGGAGAGTAATTTACAGGTTTAATACTATTGGCTGCAGCAGTTCAATATTATTCTTTGAATTACGAGTGAAAAATAAAAGGGTCAACACCATAACAGGTGTATTGTCTTTTGCATGATTTTTCTCTCAAATCTCTAAAAGCCTATTCTTTCTGTATTTTGATTTGAGCAAGTACCGAAAACTGGAACGAGGTTCTATGCTGTTTCTTGAAAGAATTTCGGTTTGGATGGTGAGACTAGAATGAATTCTACGGAATCTCTACTCTTGGACGTCGCCCTGAAATCAAGATCGGTTGGTCTTATCGCTTTCGAGAGTGCAATCTTTGTAATGCTTGAAATATTCACACTTTTAGGTAACTTAATGACTTTGTATCTGATCTTTAAACGTCCTGGCCTCCGTGGTACTTCCACTAACCTCTTGATTGCATCGTTAGCAGTGTCTGATTTCGCCATGGGGGCCATTTCAATTCATTTATTAGTAGTTGTTTTAATCACTTCCAAATGGCCTTTTGGTAATGGAATCTGCCAATACCAAGGTTTCGTATCAATTGTTCTTGCCGCTGCATCGACGCAAACTTTGGCATGGACTGCCGTTAACCGTTACTTCAGGGTTGTCAAATCTGCCCACTATATTCGGTTTTTCAGCCTGAATAAAACCAAGCTAATAATATGTCAGATTTGGACGGCGTCGCTCATAGCTCCTCTACCTTATCTCCTGGAGGGCAATCGGTTTGTTTTCCATCCTGGGAAGTTCTTTTGCTATCTTGATATCGATGCTGGTTGGTATACAGCTCTGTTAGTAATGGTCTATGTTGGTTTACCTTCAGCTATCATCTCTTTCTGTTACTTAAAGGTTTATCAAATGGTTCGCAGACATAACAAGCGCTTGTCACAGTATCGCTCAGGCGTTTCTGAAGTCATTAAGATGACCAACGAAGAGATAAGAACCACGAATACTTTATTTTTTATCGTTGTTGTATTCATTGCATGTTGGACGCCAGTTCTAATCATTGATATTATTGATACTATTGGCGGGAAATGGTCGCTACCACGTGCAGCATACGCCTCATATACCTTTCTCGCTACGATTAGCAACGCTGTAAACCCCTTCATTTATGGACTTATGAATCCGACGCTGAGAGGAGGATACCTAGACTTACTCAAGATCGTGTGGAGAAAACTTGAAAGTAAAAAGTATTCAATAAGAGGAGAGAGAAAGGAACTCCCGGTTAATGCCAGAAATCGCTACACTGTTACAGGATTGATGAATGAATTGATTACCCTGAAATCATAGTATCACATCACTTAGTTATGTATGTATTGGAAGCGAATATTAGACAAACCCGCGGAAATTTGTATTTTTCTGCCAAGACTCTAACAGCTCTTTTCTATGAAAAGATTTTCTTTCACAATACCAAATATAATAAAGACACTTAGATAGAATCATCAAAAATCAAGGGAAAAATAATTGATCTGTTTATTTATTCTAAAGGAGAAAATTATGGTCAATTCTGGCCCTTTGGGTTTTGCTTCGAAAAATACGGCACTAAGCTTCAATGCTCATTAGCCTTTGAAAACAAAAAAATGGATGACGATAAATACGAGAAGCAAAGTCACGACCTGCTAATCTCAATTTTTATTCTTAGTGAAGAAGTTGTAATTTGGCGTTTATGTAAATAAAGATTTTTAACTCTTTAGATATTAAAACAGTAAGTGTAGACCTAGCAGTGCTGATTGTAAATAAAACTGTACAAATATGGACATTTCCTGAACGAATGCGTAATGAGGTGACAAAAAGTTATGTACATATACAACCTCTATATCATTTTGTTTTATTCCACAGACCCCCGAAATACCTAAAAAAATAGTACGGTAGTAACTAGTAACCTTAATTCTATCCATTAAAGTTTGGCGCATTTAGGCCTCAAACTATCTTTTCCTAAGTTATTTTTCTTGATTTCTAAAATTGGAAGCATTAACCAATTAAAAAGATTGATTTTCAAACGATTGATGTCGTTGCCTGGTAACCAACAACATGTACAAAATTGTTGTTTGATTTCAAAGATGTTGAAGGAGCCATTTTCGAAAATAATTTTTTTTTCATCTCTTTGTATGTATGTTGAACAGGCGAAGTACTCGGAGGTAAGGAAAAAGGGTAATATAAACAGGCGAAATGTTGGATATTTTACATTTTTTTGTAAATGCACGTTTTAAATTAATGTCTTTTTACGGATATATTATCCTTATTAAGTATCTATCATTTTTAAGGGTAAAAATGATTGAAAATAAAATATAGTGCATGACATAAAAGTCAAATATACAAGTCAAATAGAATGGGGACGACGTATATACGCAAACATACATGATGCTGAAGGAGATTATGTATTGGGAGGGCGCGCTTTATGTCTTTCGACTGTAATACAGACTAATATAAGTCGGCTGAGCTAAAAAAGGAACCGGCTTTTACGCTCTTAATTGCACGATCGAGTAATGGTTGATTTCTTATTAAATGCGGAAAAGTACTCTGTAGTATGTTGATCAGCGTGTGCCAATGTAAACCAATAACGAAGATTCTTTGTTAATAGCAATTGAATTGGGAAAAAGGTTTTTTCAACTGATATGTGTAATTTATAGCTATTGCTTATAATATATGTGCACAAATACAGGGAATATTGCCATGGATACATTATTGGTCATGCAGTAAGCGCTTTCATTCGTAGAACATTTGTCATCTGGGTGTTAGGAATCTTATAAAAGAAATTCAGCATCACCAGATTTCCTAGGTGAGTCGTGTTCAGCTCGAGATTAAAAGTAGCTGCTACATGGTCACAGTAAGATCAGGTGGTAATGTAGGATAAGTTAGACCAGATACAGATAAGTGGAGAAAGCGAGAAGAACTGTCAATAGAAGCAATTAGAGAATAATTTGACATCAAACAGAAAGTTTCAGCTGTGCTACCAATTTGACGTAAAAGTTATTTATAACAAGATAAACGGCTCTCTAACTGTAGTATCCTCAAACCATCACATGTGGAACAACAACTGTTTGAGAAACGAAAACGCAACGTAACGAACTATAAGATGAACAATACCTGGGATAGCCTGAGCAGACTTGATTATGAACTCAAATCAAGAACAACCGGTCTCAAGGTTTTTGAGAGTATATTTTTTGCTTTTTTATTTTGTAGCACGATTGTTGGGAACTTGCTTACAATATATGTGGTTTGGAAAGCTAAATCGCTACGAACTATACCAAATGTCTTTGTAGTTTCTTTGGCGTTGTCCGATCTTGGTATGGGTATTCTCTCGATGCATTTACTTGTTGCTGTTCTTATCACATCCGAATGGACCTTTGGGGACTCGGTGTGTCAGTATCAAGGTTTTGTTGCGGTTTTCATGGCAGCCACTTCCACCCAGACCTTGGCTTGGATGGCAATCAATCGATACTACAGTGTTGTCAAACCCCAAAAATGTCGAACATACTTCACTCGTAGAAATACAATGATCATTACTGCAACTATCTGGGGTCTCTCCTTTTTTGCCCCTACTCCTTATCTTGCCTCCGGGCAACGATTTCAGTTTAATCCTGGCAAATTCTTTTGTTACGTAGTTGTGGATTCTGCCTGGTTTACGGTGTTCCTTGTTACATTTTTCGTAGCCATTCCTTCAGGCATTATATTTTTCTGCTACTTGCGCGTGTTTCAAGCCGTTCAACAACACAACAAGAAAATTCTTCATTCTAGAGAGAAAACTCTAAGCGTACAAGAAATAAAAATCGCACGAACTCTGTTTGTGATCGTGGTTGTTTTCATGACATGTTGGACACCGGTCTTGATCATGGACTTTATCGATACAATACGTGGGATCTACAGTCTTCCCCGAGAGGCGTACGCATCTTATACTTTTCTGGCGACAATCAGCAGTTCCATTAACCCCATCATATATGGAATCATGAATCCTAAGTTCAGAAAAGAATATCTACGAGTTCTATTATGCAAGACAATACGAGGCGTACAGGTTGAAACAACAGCTGTAAGTGCTACACAGCGTACAAAAGAATTGGTGTAAAATTTACTCCTACAAAATGAATATAATTGAATCTTTTCTTGATAAAAACTGAGATGAAACTTTGAATGAAGTTGGACAAATTGATAAATGACCACTCGAACTTGTAAATGTTTTTCAATTATTCGACAGCTTCATAAGGACGAGATATAAGAATGCTTTAAATGAACTATGACTTTGGACATGCACAGTCATGAGTTATAAGTGATATTACTTTCTTCGACACATACTTACCATCTTTTACCCTAATTCAATAATTATGTTCTTAAAATTGTTATAGTTGAAATTATGTTAAACAGCGAAATATGACATAATTTTATGCTTTACAATTTTTTTCCCTCGCTACTTGAACTGTGATTTAATGCCAGGTTCGATAAGCTCAAGATAACTTTGAATCTTTACTGAAGAGAAAGGTGACATATTCAAAAACCAACTCTCTTAATTGCCAATCATTATGCTGGACGTCACACGTTTTGAGGTATAAATAATTACAACTGATGAATATTTGGTAATCAGGATTTGTCCATGCACAAATGTGCTGCTAAGCAATATGGAGTGACGTTCATGTTTCAGAAAGTAAATGATGAAAAAAATTAATATATATATCGAATATCGGGAACCAATCAAAGTGGAATAAAAAAGAATAACTTTAAAATACAATAAAGTCTCACCTTTTACGTCTTACGTTTTATATAGAAATTAAAATAAATAAATAAAATAACACATCAATTTACTTTTGCATCAGAAAAACAGGACGCTTGTGGCTGGATGAAGCTCGAAGCTTACGTTATGCAGCTCAATTCATTCATTCATTTTTTTAATCACTCAGCATTAGAATTTGGCAAAATGTTTTTATTTACTGTAAAAAGCTAACTTTTCGAATGAAAAAAAATATCCAGATTTATTTAAATAAATGTCTTACAAATTTGCAAACAATAGCAATAATAGTTAAAAAAATAAAAGTGCTTAATAAAAATACATGGAACAAATATAGTAAACAATGACACAAAAACATTAGCAGCTGATGCTGAATTGTGCTTAAAAAATGATGGAAATCGAAACATTCCAATATGTTTGTTTTCCAATGAGGAAATTTATGAAGTAAAAACATCCTTTGGATATATTATATTGCAATTTCTTATCAGTTTTTCCGATTAAATAGGACCTTCAGTTGTTTCTTTTTTCCTGCTTTCAAAACGTATTCATTCGTTTGCAAATTGGTTGTGTTACTACGGAAGGATCCGCAGGAGGCAACGATCAGTCTTTGCGAGGAACTAATTGAGGTACGTGGGAAATCGAAGGAAGTAATTTTACATTAACTCCAATTTTAAATCCAATTAAAAAGCAGTAATTCCCTAAGTTGCCGCAGTAGTTGTGCTAACAGGTTCCAATCTTTCATCTTATATTTAACAAGAGTTTGTGGATGAAGTATTGCCGCAACTAGGAAATTAAACTCCGGCCATTCACTGACTGACCTGGCTGACATTGAAAATGAAATAGTTATCAAGTTGGTGGCTTTCTTTACACAATTTAATTACTAATGAAGTTGAGCGATTTATTATAACGGACGCCGACACTATTGACAAACTTCTTTCATCATAACACCGACCTTATGCATGAATGACTTTCTTTCTTTCTTTTTCTTTTTCTCTTTTTTTTTTTTTTTTCCTCATTTCAAT
>OCZR010047834.1:17146-28102 GCA_900234385.1 Anemonia viridis
TAAGCACTACAACTTATCTTTCATCCACTCTATGTATTTCATATGTGCTACGCGGTCCACATTATTCTCATCATATGGCGTAATACATTGTTTTGACAACAATTAGACCTTTCAAATGTATGCATTGTTTTTCATTCAAAAATTATGACTAAAAAACTTCGCGGTGGAAATCGTTTAAGGTGACTGGCTACTTTTGGAAATCAGTAAATTTAAACTTTTCTTAAAACTTAGATTTTTTTGGAGTGAAATTTAACGCTGATTACAATTATGAAACAAAAAAATGGGATGTCCCGAGCATGAGCTCGAGATAATAGGCATCTAATGTATACCTCCGCACGAGTTTTTGACGTACAAAAAAATGCGCGCGAAGTGGCGAGAAAAAACATCGGATAACATAACGTTAACTGCTCTTTGTAGCCTAAATTATTGCTAACATGACGCATAGAGAACACGTATACAATGCTGAACAGAAATCTGTGACACAAATTTGCATTAAAGTCTATTTTTTCGAGTGTTCTGATATTATTATTTTTCTAATTTGACGTAATGTAGATTTATAGACGTTTTTTTTTTTTCAAATGAGCCCCTAAAATTATAGAGTCCCGTTAAAAATTTGAGGGTTTTGCCCTGTTGAAGTTCAACTAGTGTATGGTTCCTCAATAAAATTCCTGTTCTGCGCATTTGCGTGGCAGCGCGCGATCGTCACCTATGTTTATTCAAAATCAACGATCTTTCAAAGGCTTTATCTCTTTAAAATGAACGGTGACCCCCATTTTTATTTCGAATATTTGAAGGTATGCTAAAAATGTAAATTTTCTTAGTTTTTTTAAACAAGAATGGCATTTATTTTTCGTACCGGAAACACGACATTTTGTGCTTGATTTTGAGTCACTTGAACTGCGAATGTAGACATTTTTCTTCATTATGTACTTTGTTTTTCCTTTAAAAAAATAGTGTTAGTTTTGTTGTATCATAGAGATTAACCTTTTTAAAAGCAGATTATTAGTCACAAATACATCCTAATAACTTTTTTCTGTAATTTTTGAACTATTTCTTATTTTTTTTGTCACGACTTGGCGACTCCTAACTAGATCATGGTAGGCGCCAAAATGATGAAATGCAGAGTTATTCTACTCGCAGTATTGCACGGTAATCCCCAATTTTTTGTGCTCATTTTTTGTGCTTTATGCTACTTTATCATCTGCCAAAGTTTTAAAAAATTGACCTATACTTTGTATTGATTTGCATGATAACGTCCTAAAATTGGCTTACGTTTTAACTCCATGATCTCATCTTTCATTTTAAAGAATAGGAAAAAAAATCTGTAATGGGGATTTCTCAAAAATTAAATCCTTTAATCCTTTAGATTCCCTATCATTCAAAATGCAGATTGGATTTCCTGCGTGTATATGGCAGCATATAAGGACCTTATAGAGGTGGCCGGCACCTGTCGATTTGTTTGACGGGCATGAATTTCGAATCATCAAACTCTTGTCTGATTTTCGAGAAATTTGCTGTCATGATTCTCCAGCCTTGAAATATTCTCTCTATAAAGAGTGTTTTGGTCAGTTTGCTGTTCTTCTGGATTGTTCTGCGGTGGCGAAACTTTGTGAAGCCTTTCATTTTAATCCAAATAGAAAGACATGAGCTAGATGAATAAATTATTGATCGATAGCAGTGATATAGCAACTACGATGTAGTTGCAAGAGGAGTACCTAACTATTTCCTCCGTGGTCGGTGGAGTACTCCACACAGAGAAACATTCTAGAAAAGTCCAATAACAGTGAAGCAATGCAATCTCTTAGTGAGTTGATGGTGAAATGACCAAACCACGTCAAGCTATCCTTTGCCTCCCCCTTCCCTTCCCCCTCCACCCCTCATTTTGCATATATAAATCTTTGCCCTATCCAGCACTATAAAACAGATGTTTTTTTTTCATATCCAGTCCGCCATTCGTATGCGGAGGCAGGGGTGAATAGACTCACATAGAGTATATATACAGTAAAATCGATCGCAATACTGAATACAAGAATTACTAACAAAAATTACAACCATTCATGCAGTTTTCAACAATATTGTTTGTCTGTCATGGTCTACATATCTTTTTGGCGCACATACAGTGCTATTTAGTAAATTATTTTTTCCTCTATTTAATTCAAATCTCTCGTTCGTTAAGGTGCCGTTTTTATTTCTAAGCCAAGTCGTTCAAACAAGCTAGGATTTACCAGAAGGTCAATCAGGCTATCTACAGTTACACGGGCAGTTACACAATATCTTTCTTAATTCTCTCCTAAATTCAGGGATTCTGAATGAATACACAGCTAAATTCAAAAATGAATTGCTAAAAAGTAACACTAAACACGCTAAAGCTAAGTAGTACCCTAATTGACAATAGCTACATGAGATCATGTTTGAAACAAACATATAGTCTGCGATGATTTTCGGCGACCAAGTTCCCAGTGACACTACAGTCAATATAAAGAGTGTTTTGGTCAGTTTACTGTTCTCCTGGATTGTTCTGCAGTTGCGAAACTTGGTGAAGAATTTCATTTTGATCCAAATAGAAAGATACGAGAAGAATATTGTAAGTAGTGATATAACAACGATGAGATATAATGATAAGAAGTATTTAATCTTTTCCTCCATGGTCTGAGGATCAGGTTGTGAGACGTAAGCTAGAAAGGATATACCTGAAAGTATCCAAACGAGCCCAATAGCAGCGAAGTAATGCCATCTCTTAGCGAGTCGATGGTGAAATGGCCAGAACACTGCAAACACTCTGTCCGCAGAAATAACGGACAGTGAGTAAATCGAGGCAAACAAGACAAACGTGAGAACCATTGCAAAAGCAATCTGCATATGTTTCTTTACAGAAGTGCTGGATAGATTGGTGAGATAATTATACGATGTAATAATGGCAATAACCAACAATACAACTCCAACAAGCAAGTCAGCAACAGTCAGGTTCACTAGAAGATAGTTGGATTTCTTCGCCCTAAATGTCTTTCTCAAGAGAACTGCAAGAGTGATGGAGTTGCCAACTATAATAACAAAGCACAGAGGAAAGGAGGTCCCGACCCATATCATGAGAAAACTGGCTGGATCTAGAAACGTGGTATTGAAAGAATGATTATCAGGCATTGTCGCTGTGAAAAGAAATAGGAAACTACTGTTTCGTCTTCTCAACTTCTCAACTTCTCGCCGCTCAACTAAAGTCAAGTCGATGTTTTAATGATAAAAACCAGGTGTTCCACTAAGATTAAACTCATTCCATAAGTCGGACCCAAGTCGTTCTCTGTCGTAGTGAAATCATACAATCTACACTGATAAACTGATTCCGTTAATAAATGGTCATTAATAATACATTATGCCTCAATGTTTATTTTACCACTTGTTTGTCGCGTTTCACAGCGGTACACCTCGAGTTTTTCAATAAACCATTGACTTTAGTGCAACGGCCAAGAAAACGAACCACTTTTCTATTTCTCCTCGTAGCGACAATGCCTGAATATCATACTTTCTTACATCAAAATAACAAGATTGAATGCTATTTTTGCCATGAATTGGGTCGGGAACATCTTTCCTCTCAGCTTTGATATAAAGTTGAAATGACACAGACCCTGTATTGAACACTGTTAACGCTCCAACCACCCCTACGTCTCTATCTACAAAGAAAGTAATTGCCCGGGGAAAAGAAACGCAGGCTTTGACGACAGGGAAAATAACGTTTAAAATTTCCACGAGCAAGTCAGAAAATGTCAGATTCACTAAAAGATAGTTGAATTTCTTCGCCCAAATTGTCTATCTCAAAGAAAAACCGCGAGAGCGATGGAGTTGTCCATACTAAGCTCAAAGAAAAAGGTGGTACTGAATCAAATCATTTGATCAGGCAGCTTTGATCTTCAGTCATGTTATTATTAACGAGAAAAGAATGATCAGCCATTGTCGCTGAAACGGCTGGGAATTTTTTTTACTATTTTTTTGCATTTCTAGGGGTTAAAAAAAGACACGAGACAATCTCACGGAGAAACTTCAGTGACAAACATATTATTAAGTGATATTGAGATATCATTGTTCTTCGTTTGACATATGTAATGAAAAACTAGTTATTTTAATCAATTTTCATTCAGTTGATTTTTGACTTTATTAAACTGGCGCTTTCTTCTGTTCTTTTCACAATATGAATTGCGGGACCACTTCTTTAATATTAAATTAGTTTTACATTTCCAATAAGTCAAACGCACTACCTTTCCAATTTAAACTGGACTGTGAGGGATCATGAAGGCTGAAGGACTGTGCATTTTTTTATTTCCTTCTAATTCCCATTTTCCCCATTTAAATTTCAATTAAATAAGAGTGATGATTTTACAATATAAATATCATGAGGGTGGTATTAAAATTTCCTTCCATTTCGGCTTCTAGATCGATCTTCAGTTATTTGACAAACTTCAGTTTATAAACACTAAAACCGTACGACATAAATAATATCCCAACTGCCTCTGGTACTTTATATTCTGGTATAATTTTCCTAACACATGGCATTTATTAATTCTATGATATACTCTTTAGCATATGTGGTTTTCTTTCTCAAGCCTTTCGAACGGGGAGAGACCAAGTCTTCGTCGCGTTTCTAGTTATGCTTATTAGTACAGCTCTAAAACTTTTACAAAACACATTTTGCAATTCCCTTCTAAATTCAGGCATTCTGAATGAATACACGACTAGATTCACAAATGAATTGCTCAGAAGTAACGCTATCAACATAATTTCTAAATTGGTGTTCGAATTAATATATTCCAATATATCAAGCAAATCCATTATAACTTTCGGCGACCAAGTTCCCAGTGACACTACAGTCACTATAAAGAGTGTTTTGGTCAGTTTACTGTTTTCCTGGATTGTTCTACAGTTGCGAAACTTTGTAAAGAATTTTATCTTGATCCAAATAGAAAGATACGACATGAATATTGTTAGAAGTGATGTAACTACGACGAGATAGAGGTAAAAGGAGTACCTAATCTTTTCATCTCTCGTTTGAACACTCTGTCCGGAAACATAAACTAGAAGTACGAAAACTGAAAAAATCCAAACCAGTACAATAGCAGTGCAGTAATGCCATCTTTCAGTAAGACGATGGTGAAATGGCCAGAACACTGCAAACACTCTTTCCACAGCAAGAAATGATAGTGAATAAATCGAGGCGTATGCGAAAAAGAAAATAACTGCTTTAAATATAATTATATTGTTCTTTACAGCAGTGCGGGATAGATTGATGAAATAATGGTACGATGTAATAATGGCAATAACCAACAATGCAACTCCAACAAGCAAGTCAGCAACAGTCAGGTTCACTAGAAGATAGATGGATTTCTTGGCCCTAAATGTCTTCCTCAAGAGAACTGCAAGAGTGATGGTGTTGCCAACTATAATAACAAAGCACAGAGGAAAGGTGGTCCCGAGAAAAAACATGAAAAAACTGGCTCGATCTCCGATCGTGCTATTGTTATGTAGGAAAGAATGATTATCAGGCATTGTCGCTGCGAGAAGAAAACTGGAAACTGGGAAACTGTTTCGTCTTCTTAGCGGCGCTCAACTGTGAAGTCAATGTTGTATTGAGAAAAGCGGGGTGTGCCGCATAGATAAGTAATAACAATGAGTGATAGCACTGGGACACACCTGATAAAGACTATATACGGTTGATTCCGATATGACACAAATTCTAAACAAATTTGATTGATTGACGACTTTATTAAACTAGCAATCTCCATTCTATATGCTTATTTTATGCTTTGTCTGTGTGAATATAACTAGCTTCTAATATATATTAAACAAACTACTGATTTTTTTTTTCTTTTTTTTTTAATGAAACTGTCTTTAGTAAAGACACTTTTAAATTTACATTGAACGTAAGAGGGATCCAGAAAGCTGAAGGACTGTGCATCTTTTCATCTCTTTTTCATCTCGTTTGTCATTTTTTTTCCTTCGTTTCGACCGTGATTTTACAGTATAAATGTTATGAGAGTAATTTGTATTACATTGAGTTTAGCTACAAATTTCCTTTTATTGCGGCTGTTCTATTTGAAAAATTTTAGAGTACAAACACTAAAATCAAGGATTTTTTTCAATAGTATTTCAGTACTGTCTATGAAACTTTTTGTGAGCTGGACTAGCTGCCTTTTTAAAAATATCCATGTATGTTTAACATAAGCGTCTTTCTTCTACTTTACAATACTTAAAAAAACATATTAAATATGTTTAATATTGAATTAATATTCCATTCGATGTTGCTAATTCAATGTGCTGTGCTGCCTAGTCTTTTCCAAGCTTCGACTCGATTCGGGATTTATCAATCCACCAGAAGGTAATCTTTACCGGCGAGTCCAAATTTTTAATTTATTCGTAAACCAGGATAATTGATCAACTCAGGATTTCTAAAGAGTTTTCAGTTGTCACGACAAATGACTAACTTTGGTACTGAATTACTCGTGCTTTGACTAAGCTATTCAAAGTAGGAACCCCGATAGTCATTACCACAGGAATTAATTCCAAAATTGCTTGATATGTGCCAACGGTTTGTGGAGTGCTCTATCCCTCGGCCACTTCCTAGAACTTATACATGCCTAATGTCTCTTTCAGATCAATTTCGGAACGACTTCTGCAGACTACCAATAGCCATACAAATTGGGAACGGTCCTATTGTAGATCTACCATCTTCTCTTTCGTCAATATGGTGATCTTCTTTGCATTAGTACTTCCGTTTCTTTATTGAGTTGACCAAATGTTGAAAACGTCTGTGCTTTCTGTACATATATGCTTGTCTTCGTGAGACAAAGCAACCAGTTGACATTGCTTTATTAAAACAGCAGTCACTAGAGCATTTGTTAATTTTTGATTAGGTGATCGTTTTAGAGACCACCTCTATGACATTCGAAAAAAAAAATTATCTAAACCAGTTGCTCGGCATTACAAACTCTGCTAATCACTCTGAGCTTAATGCTATTATTTTTGGTCTATGTTTAACCCACGCAGAAGCAATCATCGTAAAACAAAAGAAATGCGCGTAATTCATTCACTTGGTACCGTTAATCCCCACGGGGTGAACGAACGCTTCGCTTATAATTGACTTATTTTACACCCTATTGTTGCTTTCGATCCTTTTGTTTTCCTTTATTTTATGGCTTGCTTTTTTCTTATTGTTTTTTTTTTTCTCTCTCCTCTACTAAATAAACATCTCTCTCACTCTTACTTACGACGAAGGACTAACGTCCGAAACGTCAGCTCTTATCTTCACTACGGTGTAAATTTTATTAATTCGCTAAGATAACCATTTGTCAATTTAGCCTGACTTTCATACTAGGTCAGTCACGTGACCACTGCCAAGTAACAAAACTATGTAATATGTCTAAGGGATGTATGCTAAGAACATCTGTTAAGTTTGGTGCAGAGTTACAGCATCGCCAAATCCAAGTATCACCGAATCTTAGCGCGCATCGCCTCCTTGCTTCACTGGTCACGTGACCTAAATAAACTAATGTAACCTTTGCAAACACTTAAAGGGGCACTTAAACGCCCCAAAAATGGAAATGACTTGAAAACTGATGAAACTTATCCATATGACCCTGATAGTCCCAAGCAATAAATTTTCCCCTCAGTCATAAGTGGTGGATAAATATTACTTATTATATCAGCATCTGAATTTGGAG
Source organism: Anemonia viridis (assembly GCA_900234385.1). Taxonomy (NCBI): domain Eukaryota; kingdom Metazoa; phylum Cnidaria; class Anthozoa; order Actiniaria; family Actiniidae; genus Anemonia; species Anemonia viridis. The sequence goes on from OCZR010047834.1 coordinate 24,850, forward strand.
TGAATGACGTCATTTACTCAACCCTATTGTTCTCTGACCTTTTAAACCCAAATTTCTTGAGGATAATGTGCCTAAAATTTTAGGGATGTTGTTCTTAAATGTCTTCTATATTCATTTTATCCACAAATATTTGAATTCGGACTTTCAACATTTGGGGCGTTTTCGTCCAAGTGCCCCTTTAAGGATGGTTCACTAATGATTTCTGTAGAATTTGGTTGAGATTTATTGAATTTAAGAGAAGTTTTGAAGAATAATAACTTTTTAGCCTCGTTTTCATGCTAGATCATACACGTCATTTAAAAACACCCTTTAATTAAACTTCTAAAGGGTTTCTACAGTGCCAACAACATTTTTTTGGATTCCTAGTGACCAAGGGAACATAACTAGACACTAGACTATTCCCTTGCTTTCTTCATAAAAAGCCCACGAGAATACACAAGCTCCCTGACTAAAACAGCAAATTGCAAAAGTATCACGAATGAATATTTGTAAATTTGCTTTCTCATAAGGGTTGTGTGGTATTACTAACATTAACTAGTCTTAAACAAATACACAAAAATGCTTTGAATTACTAATCATGATCATATTGGAAGTGTCAACTTTTATAACTCAAGAAATATTTTATTATTCAACTATTTTTTTTAATGAAATAAACGATATAGACACTTTAGCAAATAATTGTTTCCCCTTCTAAAAAAATCAAAAAGCCCTGTATTTGAACTATATTATGAGGATCATTTGATTTTGAAGTGTTTTTTCTAGGAGACACTTTTAGTATGTCAAGAATAACTAAAAACCCCGACGTCAATGTTTATTCACTCCACTGGACCGTTAATTAGCATTTATTTACAAATACTTACCTTTACATATGGTCGTTCTCGTGTGAAACAGAAGAAAACCGACGAATGCACAGCAGAGAGGCTTTATATCACGATTGCCGGAATATCATTAATCAGTTATTGAGGTTGGTATAATACAATGAATATGTAAAGTGTATATATATGGCGGCCATTGAAAGTTTTATTTAATGTCGCAAACTAATTTGACCGAATTTCTAAGCGTAGATTTTGGAGTTAAAATCATTTTAAATCTGAAGGAATTTCCTAAACCTATAGAGATTCTGATTATGTTGGTGGTTCATTCTATTTACATAATTTTTTATATATTTGAAATGAAATAATCCCAAGGCATATCATATTTTACAATAGTATACCGCACAGTGCATGCGAGCAGATATATATACTTTGACGTTTTGCCCGATACCAAAATCCTTTGATCTCCCATGACAATGAATATGACGATAAAAAATTAAAAGAAAATTGGCGAGAAATTCGAATAACATGTATGAATACATGAATGATCTAAGCACAATGGTTCGCAATTTCATGTATTAATTTGTCATTAAATTTTCCCTAAAATTATTTGGGTTATTTTTTCCGCATTGAATATACTGAAGCTGCATCAGATGGGTCACTTGTTAAACTGTAAAGAAATATATTTAAAATGCAAACAATTATTGGCTTTCATATGACGTCATAAGAAAATCAAAATCTAAACTATGCATCATATAAAGACATACAGCTAGTTGCAAGAAGGTTGTCATAGGAATTATAAAGAACTTCTGTAAATAAGTGAGAAATAAATTTAAACAAATAAAGAAAGAGTTCAGCTCGAGTGATTTTCTTATGTCTTTTTAATATATTTCTTTCTCACTAAATTACTAAAGTTCTTTCTTCCTATGATTAACAACCTTTTTGCAACTAGGTGTATCTAAAATATGTTTTAGAAATTAATGATATAAGTCAAAGGGAAAAGTTTCGAATCATTTAAGGACCCATTGCCACTTACCGTAATGCACCTTGATTTGTTTATTTTGATATCTCCAAAATAGCGATAAAAATTTCAGGGAAGATGAAAATAGAAACTCTAACGTTCTATGTAAACACTTAAATCATCCATGAAGCCACAAAGAAGTGTTTCTAGTACCATGTTATTGTCACGATGGAAACGGACTCTGTAAGCTTCCTATAAATCTTTGGATTTTCGTGGACCACGAAATTCATTGATACCGCGGTGCAACACGGTAAGTGGCAATGGGTCTTTAAATGTTTTTTCCCGAGTTATGAAGGCTGAATTTATGTCACGCAATGCTCACGTGCATCTGAATTACAATAATTACTAATAATCAGTTCATCTAATATGAAATATTTTTAAAACCATGTAAAAACCTTTATTTCAAATATATTTCAGCGAAACGTATAAAGAAAACCTCAGATATACCATCATTTTAGACCTTTGGAGTTTCGTCCGTCATGTTTGTGCCCTTCAGTGGAGCTCAAAGATGGCCGCTCCATGCATTCTTACTAACAATTGTGTCATGTTTGCTCCCCCCATAATGCCTCAACAAAATTTTACCAGTATAAGTGGTTTTGAACGCTCTACAAGATAAAAAAACCGGCTTTTATTTTATCAAAATGCAAAATTACGAAATTTGAATTTAATGATGACGTAGGTGAAAGCCAAGAATAAAAAGACACTTGAATTGTTGCACCAATATTTGTACATAGGATGCAACTAAGTACGAATATTGGTACTACAATTCAAGTATATTATTTATAAATGTTCTATTCCAACTGCAGGCATAACGTCTTTTCCCGAGTAATTCCATTCTTTGGCATGCATCTTTGTATGTCTGTAAAAATAGACTGCTTATTTACTCATGCCAGTCAGTTAAAGCCAATATGATTATGTACGTACTAAGATTTGTTGTTGTTGTTGTTGTTATACAGAATCTAAATAGCAAGCGTCCACATTGGAGATTACTATGAACAAATCCATGGATGCACTTGAGAAGTTTTCCCACGAGTTTCAAAATCGACCATTGGGTTTGGTGATATTCGAAGGAATAGCATTTGCTGTTCTATACCTTATTGCCAGCATTGGACACACATTAACATTGTACGTCATCTGGAAGTCAGCAAGGCTTCGTACGATTTCTAATTATTTTGTAGCTTGTCTTTCTGTTTCTGACCTAGGAATGGCATTTCTTGTCATGCACTTGTTGCTTATTACATTAATAATGTCAAGGTGGCCGTTTAACGAAGCAGTGTGCCAGTACCAAGGAATCATTATAATCACAATGGCGGCTGCATCCATCCAGATACTTGCTTGGACCGCTGTAAATCGTTATTTTAGAGTAGTGAGTACTGTAGCATCGATGGCCTCCCTAATCCTTAGATGCCCGTAGATTCAA
>OCZR010048240.1:7359-19669 GCA_900234385.1 Anemonia viridis
AGCTCGTGGAATTTAAAGTAGTTGTCTTTGTTCAGGGTCGACAATTTTTTCTTTCTTGTTGGTATTTATGAATATTTTACCCGTGAACGAGGCTAACCCTGTGCAGATGCATCTGCAGTAAAGCATTTCAGCGGTTATTTCTGAATTCGAAAAAGGTCTATTAAACGTCATTTTGACAACTTGTCTCTCTATTCTGGGTTTGGTGGTCTATTCAACGGATGCTAAAATTTATTTTGAATTTCATCTATAGCTGTTCTTACTCCATGTCAACGAGAGCAACGTGCTGCCCTTGGTTTCGATGGTCCGTCTGTCGTTGGTGCTTACGTTCCCAAGTGCGACCAAAATGGCAACTACGAATCAACTCAGTGCCATTCAGGAAATGGAGAATGCTGGTGTGTGGACATAAATGGCAAAGAGATAGACAACACTCGCATGAGCGGACGTCCAAAGGAGTGTATTACCCAGCAAAGTAAGTTCGTTGTATTTTTTTTTTACATGGAGACCTATAAAAGCGATTATTAAACCAAACAAATATAGAAACAAAAAGAGCATGCATAAAAGCAAACAAAGGAAAGAGACAAACAAAAAGAAAGAAAGAAAGAAAATAAAAAAAGAAGAATGTCAAGACAACAAGGAATCAAGTACTACAGCAAGCAAGAAAGGAAGGAAAGAAAGAAGGAAGGAACCAAATAAGGGCAGTTATCTTCATCGATTAATGAAAACAATGGTGATCATGATGAAAAAAATGTTCATTTTAAAGGTATCAATAACGGTTTCATTTTCCCCCGCAATAGCTGGACCAGATAGTACGGAGTGCGAGCAAGATCGGCAGAGGACTATGGCTATAGGGAAAACCGCTTATGTCCCTCGGTGCTTAGATGACGGCAGATTTGCACCTCTTCAGTGTTCAGCAGTTAAAAACAAGTGCTGGTGTGTGGACATCAATGGAAATGCTTTGGCGGGAACTAAGGTCTCTGGTAGCACTAGAGTGTGCCCACCAAAAGGTAAATAACTTTCCTATGACGCAGTTGTGTTATGAGAGAAGAATCGAGGTGATAGGCCCTTTAACAATAAATTCCGAGTTCAGTAAAAAAAAAATTGGCTTAATAGTTTGCTCCAAATCACGGTTGACCTTAATGAAGCAATGAATTTACAATATTTTATCAACGGTCCGACCTCCACTATAAACCACGGTTTTGTGGTCCCTCTGGAAGCGAATTGGTCTAAATTCCGTGTGACAAGACGATGTCAATGTACATTAACTCTTCCCTTTCCTAGCGCTCCCCTTGTCTTTGCCAGAGGTAGGAAAACCATTAAAACCGAGGAGGGGGAGTAAAAATATATACAGAATTTTGGTTAATATTTACAGTATCTGCACCTACCAAATGTGTTGAAAACCGACAACGTCTGCTTAGAAGCTCACGAAGAAACGGACAATTTATACCAAAGTGTGACCAAGATGGCAGCTACGAGCGCGTTCAGTGTCACCAGGCATCAGGTTATTGCTGGTGTGTTGGGCGTAACGGCAAGGAATGGCCTGGCACTAGGCAACGCGGTGGAAGACCTGCCTGTGAGAACACAGGTAAGATGAGAGGTTGGATAAGCTCGATGGCAATAGAGTACAAACACTAAATGTGTGCATCACTTTGCACTATTTACTACTAAATAGTGTTAACTAAACAATAGAAAACAATAAGTTAGCATAATTTACCAGTATTTAGTGGTATTTATGTTGTACACTTTTAGTGTTTGTACTCTAATAAGCACAAATAATACTGAATACTTCTTGTATTTCGGCTTAACCTAAAATATTATTTGCTTTTCAGCTGGTCTCACTCCTTGCCAAAAACAACGCTATAATTCATATGGTTCCAATGGAAAACTCTCGACCGATCGATTCGTGCCAATATGCAACCGCCTAGGCGAGTACAATGTCGTACAGTGTCTGACATCTACTGGTCATTGTTGGTGTGTCAACAAGAACGGAAACGAAATTCGAGGTACAAGAACTAAAGGCTTCAGACCAATGTGCACTAAAACAGGTAAATTAATTTTAACTAAATATTGTTGAAAACGTTTTCTACTCATTTCTTACTCCAATCTGATTTCCCTATGATAACTACAAACTGGGATGGGGTATGGGTAGGGAAGGCTCAACATCTCAGATCGCACTCAAAACTTATTTATTCTTATTCTGATCTGTTGTACAGGATTCAACACTAACTGCGAAAGAGAGCGTTATAGAGCTCTCGCTTGGACTGGCATAAGAGTGCGTGGTCTTTGGATTCCCGAATGTGCATCGGATGGTTCTTACGAGCCAATCCAATGCCATCCTCAATCAGGGTACTGTTGGTGCGTCGATAAAGAAGGACATGAACTATTTGGAACTAGAGTTAAAGGAAAGCGAAGCTGCAGAAATATCAGAGGTATAAGATATAAGCGTCGATAATTTACGTCGGTCTGAAATAACATTGTCACCGATTGTCACTGCCATTTTGATTAACACAGGAAATCCACGCGAAAATCTAAAATTCATTCATTCATTATACAACCGTTTTCGTGTTGGGATATTAAAATACTAGTATTATAGAATTATAGGTGTTTCCTCAAAGTCGAGATGCCGAATATTCTCAGTATAATAAGCTTACTACAATATTCCACCCATAGTCGAGCAGCAAGTGTACCAGCTTGCGTGGGAGTATTGCTAATATATTCGTTTCCTTATCAGCTTATATAAGCTTATAGCAAGCAGCGAGTTTTTGGAGATACAAACAACAAAGAAACATAAATGATTAAATGACTACGTTGTTTAACGCCACAGCCCTGAATAGCACGGTTCAAAACGCTGACTCAAATTTTATGAATCGACATTTTCCATGGACAGAAATTTTCTAATATTTTCATTCCCAGACTGCTTTCTGATGCGCATTACCTTCACTTGAAAGTGAGATACCTCATTCAGAAGTTCGCTGAAGCCACAGCTTACAATTATTGCAAATTTTTTTTCCAACAGGAGGATATACGACTTGCTTGCGAGATCAAAACATTGCTCTTGCCTGGATGGCAACTCGAGGAGTCAGTCGTTTCAGCCCACGATGCCGTTCAGACGGCAGCTTTGAACCAGTTCAATGTGATGCATCTACTGGATATTGCTGGTGTGTTGACAGTAAAGGAAACGAACTCTGGAGTACCAAGGTTCGAGTTCGAAAACCTGACTGCACAAGAGGAGGTAATAAATAGTGCATCAATCATAGCAAAAAATAACGGAAAAAACGTTCAGGATCTTCAACTTGGCAAGCGTTTTATAAGTTATTTTTATTAGTATTGGGCTTCCTGTGGCAGAATTGCGCACACGCGTCGGGACCGGAAGAGCATCGGAGGTACCGGAAGCTATTTTGAAGTTTTTGGCGCGCTTTTTATCTACCAATCAAATTTTGCTGGTCACATCAAATTTCTTTTAGATGTCGGAGTTTTGTATGCTATGATATAGTTTCGAAAATGTAAGCTTTATTTCAAAGCAAAATAATCGTAAAACCGTGGTAATTTGAAGAAAATAGGTTTTGTTTCGTAATACAAGTCTTTTGGACTGAAAGACTTGCTTCCAGACTCGCTAAATTGAGTTGAATTCAAGACAAAATCACTCCAGTGCGAAAGGAATTTTTCCCAAAATTTACCATTAGTTCTCCTTATTTCAGTCACCAAAACAACCTGCACCAAAGAGAGCGAAGAAGGACCCAATAATTCACCGTCAAATCACAGATTCGTACCTCTTTGTGATAGCTATGGTGGATACCGTCCCATCCAATGCGATAATGACGGTTACTGTTGGTGTGTCGATAGATATGGCAATGAATTACCGAGAACCAAGATCCAAGGAACTCCTCATTGTCACTTCACTGGTACTGTATTTTGTTGATTAGTTAGTTTTTTTACGCCTTTGAAACATTTTTCTTTCGCTAATACTGGTACTTGTAACAGGGTTGTAATTGAAGCCAGGTGTATTTTCCCGGGGGGAGGGGGTACTCCCTCTGTCAGGGTTCCCCTACCATTGATATAGGGGTACGGTTCCTCTGCCATTGATATAGGGCTCTCCTGCCATCTGATATAGTCTCAGCTATTCATGAAGCAACATTGTTTTTGACAGCTGGTCTCACAAACTGTCAAAAAGAAAGACGTCTTGCTCTTGCTTGGACTGGAAAGGCAGCATCTGGACGATTTGTCCCAGAGTGTGATGTAGAGGGAAGGTATATTCAAGTTCAGTGTGAAAAACACTCAGGGTATTGTTGGTGTGTTGATGAAAATGGAAGAGAAATACCAAGAACACAGACCAGAGGGACACCAGACTGTAGAAATCCAGGTAAAATTGTTTAATTTTGTAGTTGATAAAAAAAGAAATAGGACAAAAAAATGCAGTAATAAATTCTTTACAGTTCAGATATCCTGAACTCATATTGAATGACTGGTGTAGAGTTTATTTATACATGACCACATCAGGACAGCTGTATATCACATATCGTGTCTAAATAAATATTATTATTGTTATTATTATTGATATTTGCATGCATTTAAAACATGTCTTGAATGGATGGATGGCCATGGGTGGTTGGATGAATAGATGGGTGGATGGATCAATGGACGGATGGGTGGATAGGTTGAAGAATGAATTGATGGTTGAATGAATTGATTGAAACTGCAAAAAAATGAAAAATTTTGAATTATCAGTTCAAATGGAAATCTTGTAGTAAGAACAAAAATCTAATTTATTTAAATTAAAAAATATCTTGTTCATGTTTCAGCCAAACTGACTGAGTGTCAAAAGGAGCGTCATCAAGCTTTTCCTTGGTCTGGTCGCTTTGTACCACAATGTAATCAAGATGGTAGCTATATTCCAAGGCAGTGCTCAAAGGGTCAATGTTGGTGTGTTGATAGATATGGCAATGAAATACATGGTACCAGAGCAGTTGCACAGGCTAACTGTGACAATCAACCTACTCCAGGTAATTCATCCATTTATTTAATCTAACGTAGGGGTCTTTATATATATGTCATAGAAAATAGTTTCATAAAAATTTTATGCTTGAAAGTTAACCTACTGCTGTAAATATTTTTCTGTAAATACTCTGGTTTCGAGTTCTCTATTGCTCTGTGTTAGCGTCAATAGCATGTAAAATATTCAGCCGGTGGTAATGAGATGAGGAATGTATACAAATGAACAATAGAGTTGCTTTGGAATTTCACGGTTTGTGCTCTCAGTTATGAATATTTTATGAACAATCGAGGCTAACACAGCGCAATTGAAATTCGAAACTAGAGTATTAGGGGCAGATTGTTTATTAGTTAAAAAAGTTAAAAAACCCTTTAAGTATGATTAGTACATTAACCCCCCATAGATTTATATTGATCAATAGTTAAACTAATGTATTCTTCTTATTTTGAATTTTAAAAATTATACCACCTCCCTCTGTACTAAGACCACTTCATCTTGTGATGTAATAAATGATCTGTTCCTATTTGAATATTATTAATTTAATTTAGTTTGCAATGGACAATCACATGATGGATTTTTAATGAGTCATTTCTATTGCATAAATATACCAATCCATTTACTATTTCAATTTTCACTTTTCATTTACTGGTAGCTTATTAATTGAGCTGTGGTTTATTCTGACAGGATCGCAAACAATTTGCCAGAGAGAGCATAATGATGCAGTGACACAATTACAAGGTGTTACAGCTGGCAAATATGTACCAAAATGCACAAGTACAGGCAGCTACCATCAAATACAGTGCCACCCTGGTACACCATATTGTTGGTGTGTTGACAAGTATGGCAAGGAGATCCCTCGAACACGATCAAGGAGTAAACCATACTGTGGACATACTGGTTAGACAATATATTTTGCATACCATAGATACACCTAGTTGCAATGCAAGAAGTTTGTCATAGGAAGAAAGAATTTTTGTAATTTAGTGAGAAAGGAATATATTAAAAAACAAATAAAAGAGTTCAGCTCAAGTGATTTTCTTTTGTCTTTTGAATATATTCCTTTCTCACTAATTTACTAATGTTCTTTCTTCCTATGACAACCTTCTTGCAACTAGGTGTATTTTTAGCATACTCTACAGACATGGTGGATTTCCATGCAAATATTCAAATGCTAATCAAAGGGTTGGTCAGTTTCAAATTCAAAGGGTGTTGTCATTTTCTTGTACAGGAAGGTATTCTGTACCATTCTCTTTCACTTACAAATTAATAATAATAATCCAATTCATATAGTGCACATCTTTATAATTCAATATGCTTTACAAAACAAATATAGAATATTGACTTATAATCAGATGAAAACGTTGTGTATACTACAATAGGAATACAAAATAAGATTAAGAAATTTAAGCAACATTATTGTTAGAAGTTGATATTTGTTCCTTAAAGATATAGTTTTGCAGAAAAAAATAGATTTTGAGCTCCTGGACTTGAACCCTGCCAGGGGCTTGAAGTTTTTTTTTTCCTGAGAAGAAATTGCTTGAAGAAAACAATATGACTTCTATCATTTGTTACTTGATTTATCAAACACCAAGAACACCCAAAAGTTACAAGTGCTTATCTTTATCCATTGCAGCTGGTCTGACCATGTGTCAGAAAGAGCGCCAGATTGCTATTGGCTGGACAGGTATTGCTGCACCAGGACAATTTCTTCCTAAGTGTAGAGCAGATGGTTCATATGATCTTGTACAGTGTCATGCTTCAACTGGATTCTGTTGGTGTGTTGATAAAGATGGCAATGAATTGCTGACTACAAGAACTAGAGGAAGACCTGTCTGTGCTCTTTTGGGTATGCACAGTTTATTTCTATATTTACTATACTAATTTTTAAGGTTTTGCAATCCTAAACCTCCCTGAAAATTCATAGAATTTGAACTCATAGGAGTCTTGAAAGAGAAAAGTTAGAAAATTCATTGATAATTTTTTTGAGAACTGGAAAAGTAGCTGCACTTAATTCACTCTGCAGTTAGAAAATAATCTGTGAGATAAACAGTTAGCCACTACAGTCAACTCTCTTTATAACGGACACCCTCGGGACCGTGATTTAGTGTCCCTAATAGCGAGGTGCGGGAAAAAAAATCAGTTGGTTATTATTCTTGAAATTTTTAAGTTAGGTACTGAATACTGTATAAAGAACTGCCATTATTGTTTTTATTACAAAATTAACATTCTCGGATAAAAGCTAGTACTGACAATATCTTACGAAGTACTAAAAATTGAATTTTTTTTTATTAAACCGGATGCATTTGTAGTAAGAACGATTTTATTTTATTGGATGTGTCTGTTGTAACGAGAGTTAAGCAATTAAAAACGTGAGATTGGGACCACACAAAGTGTCCGCAATTTCGTAATAGCGAGAGTCCGTTATAGCGAGAGTTACTTTCAGTCATTTCTTTGTATTTTTGGTCGGGGATTTCTTTTCTGTCCGTAATAGCGGGGTGTCCGTTATATTGAGGTGTCCGCAAGGCGAGAGTTGACTGTATTGGATGGGAGATAACAAAATTACAGCCAAGACTGCTGGCTTTGCTTTGATGAGTTCCACCCACCACTTAACCTGTCTAAATAAGCCCAAACCATGATGACATTATATACTTCTATCAATACCAGAATCATTTTCAAGTAGCTAAACAAAACGAAACGAAACGAAATGAAACGAAACAGAACAAAACGAAACAGCAAAACATAGCAAAACAAAAACAACTTGATTGTTGTGCTGTTGGAAGTTTTAAAGCACTTAAGGGGATTGGCAGAACATTTCAGAAATGTTAAGAAAAATCTCCTAACACTTCCATTCTTAGTGCCAATCCCAGCGTGCTGTAACTGCACCTGGCACACACGTGTGTGTTTTTTTAAATTTCTTCATCAAACAGTCAATTGCAATTGTTTTTAGCTGACTTGAGTCAATGTGAACAAGAGCGTCAAAGGGCTTTAGGTATTCTTGGAGTGGCTCCACCAGGACGCTTTTTCCCTGCGTGTACATCTACTGGAGAGTACGAAAAAGTACAATGTCATCAGTCTACTGGGTTCTGTTGGTGTGTTGACAAATATGGCCGTGAAACTCCCAATTCCAGGGCAAGAGGAAGAGTTGTCTGTGATTCCATAGGTAAGATCTCTTGTTTGAGAATACATTTTTGTCCACATGAGGAAAATATATGTCAAAATTAGGGATTGTTGAGTTTGTGATGCACCACAGGCAGCCCAGGCTATGTTCCTAAGGTATAAAACAATGTTATTTTTTTCGGTCATTATTTTGTATGAATTCAAAATCTAAAAGTTCTTCAAAATGTTCAGTTATAAGCCTTTGCGTAACGTACTCACTGCCTGTGGATCGTGAAGCAATTTGATCCATTATTACAATTTAAGCCTTAATTTGAGCCGTGATATCAACCCCGTAATACCTCATATAGCCTGGCTGCCTGTGGATGCACGAACTGAAAGGGTAGACAGTGGGGTTGTCAATATGAGCAAAGTACTTAGTCAATGAACGAATAAATGAAATAACAAAAACTTAGAAAAATGAATGAAATGTGACTGTGAGGAATGTAAAAATGTATTGACAAGAGTAATGATGGTGATGGTGCGTTAGAACAATCGTATTAAAATCATTTGTGTTTATACATTCATTCTCAGTTTTCTTCTACGATCTTAAAGATTTTGTTAATGTTCAAGGTCTTATCGTAGGTGTAGTATCAGATTGTATATTGGAGCGTGAACGTCTCGTCGCTTCAGCTTTGAGAGACTATCCTATCCCTGTCTGTGACGACGGGCAATATCGTAGAAAACAGTGCAACTATGCATTTGGTGTGCAGTGCTGGTGTGTGGATAAAAACGGCAACGTCATCAGCGGTACCAAAGGGGACAGAAACATCACGTGCACTGAACAAGGTAAGTTGCATACAACTACTGAAAATAAAATGAAATGAAATGAAATATACCTTGATAATGGCTGCACCATTCTGTAAAGACCTTATGGCATTATTTTTACGCAAATTTATCGCTTCATAGCGCGAAAGAAGAATTCATAGAGGTTAGTCCTATCGAGAATATCTCCTAAAACGAATTGGAATTTGGAAGTTGATTTTTACGGAGGGTGGAAAACCGGAGAATCCGGAGAAAAACCGTCGAAGCACATAGGAGAACCAACGAGCAACTCTACTCACACACAACACCGATGATTATCCCGGCCGGACTCGAACCCGGGTCACATTGGTGAGAAACGAGCGATCTATTCGCTACGCCACCCGTGCATTGTTTAAGTATTTTCTTAAAAGATATAAATACTAGAAGTTCGGTTTCCAACAATTCCTTCTGCTAATGGAATCGCCAACAACTGGTTGGTCGCAAAACAAGTATGGAAATGCTTAGTATTTCGGTATGGCAAGTATATCACAAGAGAAAAAATAGCATTTTGAAAACGTTATTGGTCATGAGGAAAAGTTGTCTTAAAGATTAAAAACCTTTTTTTTTTTTGGCCAACCAGAAAGGATCACACTATCAAGTCCTGTAAAGGGGTTATAGATTGTCTTTTATTATACATACTTCTCATTCCAATTTCTTTTTCACAGACGTCAAAGGAAAGCCAACCAAATGTCAAGAAGAGCGTGATACTTCACTTAACTTCAAGGGAAGAGTATCATCTGTTGGTCGATTTGTACCTCAGTGTCGTGTTGATGGAAGTTACCATGACATCCAGTGCTCGTCGTCTACTGGGGAGTGCTGGTGTGTCTTCCGCGATGGCCGGGAGATCCCGCGAACAAGAACGTTTGGAAAGCCCAAGTGTGGTAGAGAAGGTAAGGAAGAAGTCACTACAGGGGAATTTTAAGGAATTCTTGAATTAAATTAAACTCAGTGTAAAACTCACTGATTCATTTTCACATTCACTTGACTAATGAAGCATATGACTAAAACTTGCATGAAGAAACCCTGAGTGCAATGTCGCAGGCAATCAATATTGTGGACTATGTTACACGACGTTATTGGCTGTACGCAACATTAGAAATCGATCCTAATTCAGTAGCATTTCCGGTTGCCATAATGCGCGCAGTGTTTCAAGATACCTGGAGTTTTGGCTTCCTTTATTTAAAAAAACAACATTGACACAGACAGTTGGAAATTTAGGGATGATGTTGTACCATTTATTCTTTATTGTTTTGTTAATGCAGGAATACGCATGCGAATACACCTCTTTTAATAAGTGTCCAATCCATTTCAGAACGTGTGTTATTCGCTAAAGTCATTTCTTTGTTTCATGGCTGATGAGGATAGACATCAACATGAACCCAATAAAACAAACTTCAGTGAAATATATGCTCGGCTATTTATGACTTTCCCATTATTTCTTGTTTTTGGTAGCTGGTCTGACACCTTGCCGAAAAGAAAATATCTACTCACGTGATATCCAAGGACGTCCTCTGCCTGGTCGATACCTGGCTGCGTGTGACCGAGAAGGAAACTACAAGAGCGTGCAGTGCTTCCTCTCTACCTGCTGGTGTGTTGATCGATTTGGACAAGAGATTCCAAACTCCAGGGTAAATGGAAAACCAAATTGCGGCATTAGGGGTAAGATAGTCAATTTTAATTACTTATTTGTTCATAACAAAATTTCCTAGACTATACAGTTAAAATACATCAACATATCAAAGAAAGATACAAGGACCGCGGACAACCCCAAAAAGTGGGGGGCTGATTAGTAAACTTAAGTGGGTATTTATTCCGCGGTGCCTGACTGATACACTATAAAGGAGTTCAAACAATATACTAGAAAGATAGAAAGTCAAAATAAATGGAAAGAGGAGGGGAGAGGAGAGGAGAAAGGAAAGCAAAGGAAAGGAAAAGAAAAGAAGGGAAACGAAACGAAAAGAGTGGAAAGGAATGGGAAAGAGATACAGGTACCATAGACAGAGAGAAAAGACATAAGACACAGAGGAAAAACCCTAATAGGACATTTGCATGATGACGTCATTAACATCTACTACCAGAATTCCTTGCAAACTTTCTTATGTTCAGTTCATTAGCACCTTTTGTCTTACTATTCTCAAGAGGAAATTTGAACAAGAAAGAAAAATGTACAAAGCATTCTGGTAGAGAAGGTCAAAGGACGCCATCATGCAAACGTCCAATTATTTCTTTTATTTCGTATAAATCCAGTTTGTTGATCAGTTTGTTGTTTTGTATTAATTCCCATTTCAAGGTGGTTCTCTCACAACTTGTCAGAGACGGAGGCAAGCTGCTTTACAGAACACTGGACGTAGTCGATTTATTCCGCGCTGCGAATCGGACGGTTCGTTTTCACGTGTGCAGTGCCAAGGCAGCTTCTGTTTCTGTGTCAACAGGAATGGCGTGGAAATACGAGGAACACGAGTCAGCCTTCCTGGAAATGCTAACTGCCAGGCTTTCAAACCTCCCACAAAAGGTAGGATATGAAATAAGTTGAATGTTTGATCGATGTTACTGTCGGACGGTCGGTATATGGACTGTCGAGCGAAGGGACAGACAGACAGACGGGCGAGGAAATGAGTGGGTGGGGAAACGAACACACAGACAGACGTGCATGCAAGTCCATAAAACTTTAAAATGCTGGTGAAGTGAATGTCCTATTCCTTGTCTTTTAAAATTGTCTTTATCCCGGATTTCTATCTTACGATGATTTGCTTGACCATTACTAGTCGAAAGGCTCACTCCCTGCATGATAGAATATCGCCAAGGAATGACCAACTTCGCCAACAACAAATTCGTGCCCCAATGCAAACCTGATGGTAGGTACGAAGAGGTTCAGTGTAGCCATGGCTGGTACAGCTGCTGGTGTGTTGATATCAGTGGAAGAGAGCTATCAGGAACCAGACAGAAGGGATGGCCCAATTGCAGTAAGTAACACACTATTTTGAAAATCACCAATATGATTATAACCAAATCTAGCCTGCTTATTCTTATCTTTCACATCCCAATAATACTTTCAGTTGCGTGTTTAGAAAAGAATTGAAGAAAAACTATCTATAAATGAAAAATAACAAAAAGCAGAAATAACGAAATTTGAGTAGCTTATCAATAAGATGTTATGACATTGATTCCTTAGTAAGCACATTGTCAGTAGTCATGCGTAGCAATGAGTATAAACAGAGCTGAACATCATTAAATAACACATTCGAAGCTGGCGGCCGCAAGAGAAGGTCTACCATATCAAATGGTAATGTCTGTGTCTTAGTTCAGATAAATAGATGTGATTTTTCAACTCTGATTTGCCTTTTTCCCACCCACCTACCCTTTCAG
>OCZR010048328.1:0-11658 GCA_900234385.1 Anemonia viridis
CCATACTTAATGACCAGTCCCTTAAGACAGGCAGTTTTCACATGAAAGCGTCCCGTGCGTCCCCTGCCGTACTGTGCTGTGTCGTTTATTGAAAACATTTGAAATAACGCACCGCGCCTTGATCGTGCCATGTCCCTCGACTTCGCATACGAAATTTGCTTGAACCCTCCAAATCATTTAGATAATAAAGAAAATAATATATTTCTAAACACTTACTAATCGTGAGAATGACACATGGACTGAACATCGGAAGCATATTGTCGAGCAGTTTGTTTGTGTTTGGTTGGTTGTTTGTTTGTTTGTTTGGCCGCTGGTTTTATTGTTGTTCTGTAGTTTTGTGTCTCGTATACATCAAATATCATTGTAAACATTGGTCCTAATTTTACATTGTTAATTCCTATACATGATATTTGAACCGGTCCTACAATAGAAGCTAGCCAATTAGAGTATAATGAATGTAAAAAAAAAGTATAAAGGAATAAAAATCTAGGACAATTTTTGCGACATATTATAATGTTAATAGCTGAGTCGATTTGATTGTTATTGAGAAAAGTAATTAAAAACAGGATGGTGGAAAAAGTGGATGGTTAGAATAAAGATTATGCATAGAAATTGAAAATGGTGTAAATTTTTACGTGAAAGTATACAGAATATTGCAGACATAGAATAGAGTCTGCTTCAGCTGCGTTTCGCGCAAATAGTGTCATTGTGCGGACACAACATATAAGGTGTGCATTATTTGCCACGCCAGGCCGGATCCCGTTGTTACATAACAAGGATCACGTGAGTACTTCCAATGGCAGGAAGTTTGTCACGGTGTCACGCACTCTTGATAACCACCACTTCCGTTCAGTATATCATGAACTCTTTGATGCGCCTATTATAAAACCGCGCGTGGATATAATGTCGGCAACTGGCGATGAAAGGCATTGCAAAGAACAGGTAGTAGTTCATCAGTTGAAGAAGTACATCCATAGTTTTTGTGTTCAAATTATCACCTACTTGAAAAACCAGCGATCATATCAATACATGCTTTATTTTCCAAAAGGGGTCAAGTTTGGTGATACTGGAAAAGCTTCGATTGGTGAAGGGTGAGAAAGTCTTCCCTTTTCATAAAAGAAACCCAAGGCGCGCCATTCAGTAGGCCACATTATCTTCAAAAAATATCAAACTCGATTTAGTGCTAGGCTTTAGTGCACTGGTACTTCATGTATGGTACAAACATGTAGATCACCAAATACATACTGTTTGTGCGGATCAATATTGTACGGTGTACGACGTTCCAACCTTTGCGCACAGCCGATAGAGAAGACTGGGGACGAGTCAGGATAAAGTTTCATTCGTTCATCGTGTTCATTCTTGGTTCTTCTATGTTGATTTTTACTGCTTCGCTGAGGCTAAGTAGTGCTTCCTTTTGAAACAATTCAGTAAGATCGCAAGTGTAGTGGGGGTCATTGTCCCTTTATGCTTTTCTTTTGCGTGCTTTCCACAAAACTGATATTTCAATATTGGAGTCCATCTCCGTGACAATTAGGGAGTTTTTACCTAATGAAATAAGAACTCAACATTTCCTCTACCAAAGTTTGAATTTCCTGCAGATATTTTAACTAGATTGTTGATTGTGTTGGAAGGTCAGTAAGGGTGATTCAGAACTACCATGAAGTAGTGCGCGCTTAACATTTCAAGTCTCTTATAAAATCTCTCGTTTTTCCTGAGTTTCATTGTTCATATACTGAACTTCTTGTGAGAAAACGTGCTTAAAGATCTCCTATGTACCGAACAATCATCTGTAAAGATAACCAAGTC
Organism: Anemonia viridis; assembly: GCA_900234385.1. Lineage (NCBI taxonomy): Eukaryota > Metazoa > Cnidaria > Anthozoa > Actiniaria > Actiniidae > Anemonia > Anemonia viridis. The sequence goes on from OCZR010048328.1 coordinate 1,807, forward strand.
AACCACTGTCAATTAAAAAAACGAGCGCAGCGGATAACAAGTCACTACTCGGCTTGACCTTCTATCTACTTGGCACTGCTTTCTGTATCCGGTAAATTAGCTGAGTGAACGGGAGAGTTAAGTTGTGGGTGGATGAGTGACAAATACTCAGACATGTCCTTGAAGGTGATAGCCAAGGCAATTTGTCTCCTGAGAAACCGCTATCGAATTGTTCAGATGCAGGTCGTCTTTGAGTTTTTCCTTTTGTTATCGTTGTTAAATATTTTCCAAGCTAGTCTTTGCTTAGTTTTGGTTATTTTTACTAATAGCTGGGGTTTTTTTTTTCAGTTTTAATGCTGTCGTTTGCTTTCTCATTCCATTAAGTTTTATCTATTATTTTCTAAATCCTTCTTGTCAAATCACAATGAAAGGCAAAAGGCTAGCTATAAGCTAATTTTTTTCCTTTTCATGGGTTCTCGCTCCGCCACTGCTTGCCAGTCTATGCCCACTTTGTTCTAGCCTGCGAAACCGGCTCTCTGAGGCAGAGGGGGAGGGGTAGGGGGAAGGGAGGGAGAGAGCCGGTTTCGCAGGCTAACTTTGTTCTGCACGTCAGGGTTTGCCGTGTAAGCATGCTGTCCAGGTCTTATTTTGAATGGTTACTGGTTCGTTACGTTTAATTGGCTGGCTGGCTTGCTGGCTGACTGGATCAGATGGATAGCTTGGCTGGCTGGATGGATCGGATAGCTAGTGGATGAATGAGTGGAGAGATAGATGGAGAGATAGATTAGGATAGACGCCAAGAAGGGACGGAGGGATGTGTGCCAGATCAACGAATGAATGGAATAATGAATGAATGGGTGAAATGGAACTGAAAAAATGGATGAATGGAACAAAATACATACGTATCCCGTCAGCTGCAACTCTCATGCTCTAAGATCCGGCAATCAAGGATATCAATGTATAGTATTCATATCTATGTGCTCACTTGACTGATCCACTTATGCAAAGCTGCTGTCATCAATACCTGTCCTGTCGCATGGCCGGCCAGCCCTGATGAAACACGTGGCTATTTGGTGTTAAACAGGAATAGAATCTCTTATATTTGCTGGGTTTGTGATGAATGATGAGCTGTAGTGTGGTGTGCTCTTCTAAATGAAATAAGCCTCTATTCAAGATATCTTATCTTTTGTCAATTAGTTTACAATTTTTGTGAATAGATAAAGAGGAAAATGTTTGAGTGATTATAAATTAAAAAAAGAATTCTTGTTATGCGCAATGCGCAAAGCCGCTACATAATTTGTATGTTTGTTAAAATGATGTCAAGTAGTGTGTCTAAATGGCATTGGAAGTTCGGGATTTTTTAATAACATGAAAATGTCGAACCGGATGACAACAACAAAAGCAGCAATAAGTTACAACAACTAAAACAACGTCACGTGCTGCTGCTACTCCTGCTGCTGCTGCTACTCCTGCTGCTGGTGCTACTACTACTACTGCTGCTACTACTGTTGCTGCTACTACTGTTGCTGCTACTACTGTTGCTGCTACTACTGTTGCTGCTACTACTGTTGCTGCTACTACTGTTGCTGCTACTACTACTGCTGCTACTACTGTTGCTGCTACTACTGCTGCTGCTACTACTGTTGCTGCTACTACTGCTGCTGCTACTAGTGTTGCTGCTACTGCTGCTGCTGCTACTACTGCTGCTGCTACTACTGCTGCTACTACTGTTGCTGCTACTACTGTTGTTGCTACTGCTATAGCTATTGCTGCTACTACTGTTGTTGCCAATGCTGCTGCGTCTATTTCGATTTCTCTCTGTTTAGCTAAAGGCCGCCGCACCTTTTGACGCTTCATACAGAGCCCCTGGTTCGGGAGAATTGCATGGGAACCACTCCCTGCGTTTTCGAATTAAGTAAAAAATAAACTGCCTTTGCTTCCTATATAAACCAACCACCACCATAAACACGCTTGTCTGATTACAGTCGAGTTTTAGGGTAGGGTATTTTATCATTATATTCTATAATTCTTTTTTGCCTTAAGGCAGAACCATGATTCGTTCCTGCTTGCACATTTGACAGAAGAAAACCGTTCAAAGGTCGGCGTTTTGGATCATTATATTTCTATTGCAGAGTTCATGCGTATGAACTTAGTCTGACTGAATGTTCATTTTATTAATAAATAGCGAAATCAAGACACGTTCTTAAACTTCGTCTGTGATAAAGAGACTGAGGCACTGCCGGACCGAAAGGTAAACATGGATGTAGAATCAATGGGATGTTTCACCGTTCAAGATGAATGACTTGAAAATATTTGGGGACGTCAGTTCATAGAGATATCTTCATTTGCTTGGATAAAATTTCTAGTAGCCTTAAAGAGTAAGTCTGGCCATTTAAGGATTTTCTCTCTTTCTAGGAACCGCACCGTCATAGTTTGTAACACTGTGCACAGTCTAGGAATTCAGTACACTTGGCTGGGTTTTTCCTCTAGAGATAGGGCTAATTTGGGTCATTATCGTGCTGCGATAGTGCAATAGTTTGTTTAGTTAATCACAGCCAATTTCTAATTGCTTTAACAACTGGCACTTTTATGTTGTCTGTCTGAAGATAACAACTTGCAGTATCGTGTAGTCTGGGGAGGATTCAGTAACGGAATCAATGCCATGTTTGGCTATAGGTTGACATGTAACGTGAAGGCGCTCGTCATGTCGTTCGCGCCGGCATTTACCAGCCGTCATCTTGTGGGCTGTTGAACAAAGTTATTAAGTTCCCGACAGACCAAAACAATAGAATCTTCTTATAGCTGAATAGAGAAAGAACAGACTCATATGAAGTAATTAATTGTCTAAAGCTGAAAACTCTTGATTTCGCTTCGTTAAAGCCAAGCGTGTGGTAGCACAAAGTTAAGGAGATACTATTCTCTATTATCTTGAGGTATATTCATGATCGGTAACTTCTCAGTCAAGCTCGGCAATCTGTCTTTGAAATATCCGACCGGAGACAGATTTCATCGCAAATTCTGAACCACGCGATATCAACCTGATGTTCCTGAACACAATTATTAGGACTAATCCAAGAATCGCGAGTTGTAAGCACTTGAGTTGAGACTAACATATCCCTAACATGAGGTTCAGATCTATTGGTGTGAAACATGAAGTGGAATATAGGGCGAACGCTGTTGACCTTTCAAGTGCTTCAGTAAGTGATCTCTTGCAATCTTTCAGCTCACACCCTTGTATCTAATCGCAGGACTCTGCCAAGCTTGAGACAGCGGCGTCCAGAATTCAGCGGTCGAGTAATTCGGCGGGTTTCTTGTTTTGTTGATATCAAACGACCATTCGTGAAAATAAAAGTCCAAACGATGAACAAAAATTGAATTAAAGAAGATCAATGAAATAGGATCTGATCGCTTGCAGGCACTTGGTCCATTCTTTCAGATATCTTGGAAACCTAGCCACACACTGCGATCCTTTGGGCGATTTCCGAAGCATCGTTTTGCTTCCGAATATTTAGCTTATATTTGACAGCCCTTAGAGACCGCATCCTCAGGCTACGGGTGAAGACAGATAGGACCTGTCGCGGCTTTTTTTGAGTGCTTGTCACCTTGTCTTGCCGAAACTGTTTATAAATATCACATTTATTGCCAATTACGTGAGATAAGACTATCCATTAATTAAATTTAAAGTATCCCGTGTAGTTTGTCTTCTGATTGGCTTAAAACGAAAACTATATGCATTTTAATTAGTCTGTGACCGTCCGGAGGAAAGTCGATAGCGATGTTTACTAGAGTACAAAGGTGACATACATTTAGGGTGCTTTTCGTTAGTTGACCATCAAACGTCGATACGCGTGAACGTAACGCACATTCTCAAAATTGATCCCCATCGCCTCTGCTTGCAGTTGAAATAATTCCAGGTGATCGTGCCGTTTGGGAACGTCTTGCGCTGTACGCCTGTATTGTGTGAGGAGAGAACGAGAGGAATCACTGGCCATGGGTCTTCCACGACTACAAGATACTGCGGGAGACAACCAACAGAAAAAAAAGTACAAGAAGCAGAACGGCGGAAATAGAATTCGTAGGGGAAACGGTAAGAATGATCAACGCACTATAGCGAACGTGCGAGAGAGACAGAGAACTCAAGCTCTGAACGACGCATTTCACAAGCTGAGGAAGATCATTCCAACGCTACCATCAGATAAACTTTCTAAGATTCAGACTCTACGTCTTGCTGCACGCTATATTGATTTCTTGTGTCAAGTCCTTGGAAACAACGAGAAGCATCCAGGATCTGCGTTGAGTTCGTCTTTTATTGCTCACGAGCGTCTCTCATACGCGTTCAGTGTTTGGAGAATGGAGGGAGCTTGGTTCCAGCAACAATGATAAAGGAGAGCGAGTTTCGGGTAGCACAGGACAATCAGAGAAGCGTGCTTGACTATTTTACTCCCTGATGAGTTGATGGGCTGTTTCGTTTTAGAATCACAGCAGTTCTACATGCAACGAGGGTCATGAGAACTTAAATACCGAGTCTTATAGATATATGAAAAGACAACGTACTCTGAGCTGAATTCATGAGTAAATACTGTAAATACAAGCCCGAATGGACAGCCTTTGAAGTGAGAGAATAACAGGCAAAATAAACTCTTATTGTTGACTTTAAGCAATGCTCAACGTTGTTCCTTTTGTCTTCAATTTGAAAATCTGGTTCTCATCTGGTTTGTCTTTTATTTCTCTTGTTAACGAGCTTTGTATTTGAGCACTTCAAATTATCATTTCATCTAATCTAACTTCTTGATATAGCACGCGAAAGATCAGAATGAATTCTCTATCATGAGTAATGTACATTTGTAGAAAATGTGGTGGTAAAATGTAACGTATTTTTCGTTTGGATATCACACTAACTGTACAATAACTTAATTCAGTTATAGATAGTTTTTTAATCAATCCTTGTTCTTGCTTATACTGTTGTGAAATACCTCTGTGATCACACGGACATTTTCACGAATACTTTCAGCTCGGTTTCAGAGACATTACACAACTCTGGTCAGAAGAGGCAACCTAGTTTATTGTCTGATAATTTTTGGTCGAGTCAGTCCAGATATAAAAGCATCGAGTATGTTCACTTGTAATCAGATAATTATCAATAAAAATGTTTGTGCTTAACTAATGTGAAAACAGTCTGTGCAGGGGATCGATAATCACTCAGTAGGTTAACCAATTGGTTGTTTTACACTGATGAGACAGTGAACTTCCAAACTTCCAATTTCATAATTGAATGAGGACCGCAGGTTTGTTGCTACTAGCGAAAAACTGGGAAGAAATTATACATTTATCTATGATATTCAAGCATGGGTCGAGTCCATTTAAGTTGAGGATGCATTTTCTTTGCAATGAGATGCTAGTCCTCAGCACATAAAAGTAGATTCCAGGGCAGAGCTTCTTCCTTCCCTCTTAATTTTTCGTGGTAAGCCAAACTATGTCCTATGCCACAAATCTATCATGCAAAATGGCATCCAGAATCAACCAAGGCCCACCAACCCATCTTTAAAGTTACTCAGCTTTTTCAAATTTTTTGGTGGTTTCAATCAAGAACAAGAATAGTTTCAAAAGGAAAATTGAGTGCTTATTGACCAGTGTAGCTTTGGAAAATTTAAATTGTTAATCTCAAAAAATTCTCCTTCTATAAGAATAAACTACAAGTCTATGGGGCATAAAGATTCAATACAATCTGCAAGAATGATTAACAATATAGGCTTGAAAAGTAAGCTGTTAATGCTGTTTTGAATGAATTTGATTGATTGAGGTGAAAGTTCTTTAACAGTGCTTGTTTGCAGTTTCATCCTTTTCTGAAAACAAATGGCTTCTTGGCACAAAGAATCGGTTTTATTTCTAGAAAAATATCGTAGCTCGATTACTCTTCTATGCTTCCCAACTCTGAGTACTTTGAGTCTCTATGTTGCCATTTTTGCTGATTTGTAAGCCATTTCTGCAGCAACATCCAGTTCTCAAATGCAAACATCTCATGATTAAAGATGTCCACGATTCCGTTATAAAAGCATCAACATAACCCCATAAACTTATCCACCAGGACAAGCCATCATAACCTAATTATTTTACCATCACACACAGGAATGAGTAAGAGTTCTTGGACTCGTGTCTTTGTGCTTGAGCTGCATTGTATGAGCCCTGCTGTGATGTTCGAAGAATCCCTGAAGAGACCCACCTATATATCAAGCCACACACGGGTGGCCAACCTATCTTCTTGTTTTTTCAGGTGATATTCACTTACTTTTCAATTTTAATGTCAAAGTTGTCTTATATGTTTTATCTTTATTATCATAAGACAAACTTGGGTAGTTCCTGTGTTGAATACGAATAGCCAGTACTATTGATCTGAAACAGGACAGTTCGTGATAATGTGTTTGGAAGAGTTTACACATGGTCAGTGTTTTGATCCTTCACATGGAACAGGGAAATTGAGGGTCTTTAAAAGTATATTTTTGGTCTTAAAATGTTGCAGATGATCATGTTCGATGCACGCTAACAGCAAGGATTAAAACATGCACCGGTAGGCGCTATAGTCTACTATGAACTTAGGCTTTTATTTTCTAATTTCCAAAGTCAAATCTTCTGTTTGCATGCAGTGTAACGTATGTGGTGGGCTGGAGGCATTCCTTAAAACTCATCAGCCAGCTCCACATAAATTGCACCGAGCCAAGAAAGAATTGTATCAATCTTGATGGTTTTACTTCCTTTTTCTTATATCTTCCATCCTATCTCCTTCGAAGAAAGAACAATATCATCACTCAATTAGGAATATATTGTGTAAACTTGCCCAGCCTTCCAACTGAAGGTACGCATTATTAAATGAAACTAAACCCCCTCACTGAAAAATGCCTAAATTTTGCCTATGGTATCCCAACCAATGCATCTATATCTTAGACTCATTTATTAGATTAACAAACGATTTGCTCTAAAGAATATGATAAATGGCTTAGAGATTCTGCGAAGTGATACTTAAACCACATGAATGGAAAACACAAACCACAATGAAAAGAATCCGTCCTCACAGACGGCATTTCATTTGATGTGTAAAAAGGGCTAAAGTTTGATGGCAAAGTGATTTTTTATCAACCAGACCCAACATGAATACTATAAGAAGTTGAAGTTGTCAGTAGTTAATGCGTAAAATGGTTGCCGGTGAATAAAGCCGACGTGTCCTGAGGCGGCAGTGTCAACTGACTTCCATGGATTACTGCATTACTGACTGGCCATCGCTGTACAGACACGGGGCAACTACACAACACTTTATCAGCAAGCATACAATCTTCACCGTCAATTTAAGAGACAGTTTTTTGTTTTGCTTTGCTATAGCTGTTCCAATCTAATCAAACAAAACCTGGAGCTCTCTAAGGTCGAATAAACCTGAATAAGCAATTCCGTGCCATCAAGAGAGTATCATTTTCAAGCCATGCTCCCGTGGACAGCCAGAGTTTGTAATAACTTTCAAAGATGTGCACAAAACGCGTATCATTGGCTGGCTGCTTGTAAACTACGGTGATGTTTTCCGCTTACACACCAAAAACTGACTTCGTTTCACTGTTTGGTAGTACTTAAAATGTAATTTGGCAAGCTGGTTAAAGAAGACATCTGCCAAATACATATACGCTGTAGGTTCATCGCGGCGTTGTCTTTGCTGTGCGGGGGAATTTCAGGAATGTGGTTCTATAATGTAACACTAAGACCCAAATGGCTCATAAAGGATTGAACTCGAGAAATGTTCCCAAATTCTGGAATTTAAAATCCCACAAAAAATAAGTTTCAGCTGAATATTTTGAAGCACATTGAGCTAGGTACGTTTTTTTTTGCAACATAATTCCACCATGCATATATTCACCGACAAGAAATATGCCATTAAAAATGGGAAACACAAGAAGCCATTTATCAGCAAGGATCTGTTTATCTAGCTCATAGAGTGAACTCACGTCCATTTTCGTTATTCCTTCATGTTTGTTTAGCTTCATTTGTTTTGTTTTCTTAGAGCGTCTCTTGATACATAGATCTTTCATCTCGACTATTGACTTAAGATTTATTTGCAATTAATTTTTGCTCGGGGATAGTTTGTGAGACAAAAAGCACTCACAGCAAACTTTTTATCAGCTAGTTCTTTCCTACTGTTCGTGAACAGCAGACAAAAAATGCATACGTAGATCGTGCTTATCAAATCAGTGCCTTTTCAGCGGCCATATAATTTGTGATCCACAATTAATTCTCGGATCAGTCATAACCACTTTTTCTGTGATATTTGTAGTTTATATTTATGACTCACAAAAGCTTCTTCGGGAAGCTTTTAAGTGTTTGGTAGAATAGCAATGAATTGTATTACTAAATTCTAATTGTAAAGCTTCAAATCACTATGAAGTTTCATCAACAAGGAATCTTATAGTTTCAATAAGTGCACATGTCCCAAAAATACATATAACACATTCTTGATAGTGCAGTGAATCATTGAATCTTTTTAATAATAATAATAGCATTAAATAGTCATTCAAACTTTTACTAAACTTACTGATTGCACATACTTGCAGTCATGATCAGTTATGGCTTGTCTCAATCATTTCTGAAAGTCTTGTTCATAAACTGGACTATATTTCTGGTAGCCTACAGCAGCCTTAACAACAGGATTCACTTAAATGGCTTTACAGACTCATGCAGTCTGCATCCATCCACATGTACTTAGCTGGCTCACTCAAAGATGAATTCGAAATTAATTGATTTTTAAATCAGCTGTGTTTTAAGATGCATATAATACAAATGTACCAACATTTACAACCAATTTTTAGTTTGAAACATGATTTTAAACATGATCACCGCTGATGCAATTGTTTATACTCAGATCAAAAGTTATGCTAGAATTCCTTGATTCTTTTCTTTTCTTCCCTGCTCCTTAAAATAGACAAGTTTTCTCTGTCATATCCAATTTGAGGGAAATATTTTCATAATGCTTTCGTTAGTAAACTTTTATCATTTTAAACATGCAAACAACTTTGGATTACTCGGGTCAGTAAAGCCTTTTTCTCTTTTCAGTGTTTTCAGTTTTGACTTAAAAAAACTAAACTGTTTCTAACACAACTTGAACATATCCACATGGCTCCTAAACGCAACTTTCAGATAAGCACAAGGTTGTCAATTTGATCCTAGGACTCTGTAGGACTGCCTGTGGTGAGACTCTCAGGATTGATCTGATCTAGGACTAAAATTCTCGGGAGATTTCAAGTATAAAGAGTAAGTACTAAATGGTATTAAAATGCATGCAAAATGTTCGATCGAACTTATAAAAATGATTTTCGATCTGATCTAAAATATAAAAGGATAAAATATAAAAGAATAATCTAGCAAAAACTTAGACAGGGGCCCCCTCCAAAACCAAAAAAAATTTTCAGACCCCCCTCTGTTATCACTGAAAATAACATCCCCCCTGCCTCTACTTTAAAGGGAGACTAGCATGAAAATCGGTCAAAATTTGAAAATGCTTTTTCTTAGCTGAAGTAATCTAACGATGACTATAAAGAACTACTCTACCAAAAATTCTTCATTTAAAGCACATTATCACAGAGAAATTTCTTTAAAAAATCTAAAAGAACAATAGGGTTGAGTAACTGACGTCATTTACTCACAATCTAATGCCTAAAATAATTAATAATATGTATTCATAACTTTTCAATCTGAAGGAAATATGTTTCAGGGTGGCTATTTAGGTCATATAGATAAGTTTCACCAAGTTTCAAAGCATTTCCATTTTTGGTGCTAGTTCCTATTTAAGTAAATACCTTAAAAAAACCTTTTTTATTGTCACGCTTAAACGACTTTACTTTG
>OCZR010048424.1:925-17816 GCA_900234385.1 Anemonia viridis
CGTAGGGGACTTAATGTTCTATTGTGTAATTTCACCTGCCTTACTTGGCAAATTCCTTAAATAAAAAATAAAAATAAAAATAAATATTTGTCCATCTATCTATTTGTTTGTCCATCCATCTATCTATTTGTCCATCCATCTATCTATTTGTCCATCCATCTATCTATTTGTTTGTCCATCCATCTATCTATTTGTCCATCCATCTATTTGTTTGTCCATCCATCCATCTATTTGTCCATCCATTTATTTTTGATCCTAGAGTCCCGACCAACAAATGTGAACCCCTCCCTGAAAAAATTCCTGGATCCCCCCTGTTATTATATATGATATTCATATTCATTTACCAAATACAGGTTCATCTAAAGGATCAGACAATAAAAATGAAGACACCTGGTTGATCATTGGTGTAGTCATTGGTGCTGTCGTCATATTCTTGCTTGTGGTTTTAGCTGTAATTTGCTGCAGGACAAAGAGGAGGTCTGGTTACACTTCCGTCTAAAAGACTGTGCCCTATTATCTCCTAAAGTATAAAGCCCTGAGCTAAACTGGACTTGATATCAAATCAAACCTTGGCCTATGAAGATTGTTGCTCTGCTTATACCTGTTAAAATTAGAACTGTGGTAAAACCACAAGATTAGGGCGGATTCAGGAATGTTTTGAGAAGGGAGTCTAAACATTGAGGGGAAGTCCAAATGTTAAATTTACTTTAAAAGTTTGGCAAACATAAATTCAAAGATAACTCAATCAATTGAACCTCAGGTATTATGTGGGGTCAGGACCCCCCGACCCTCCCCCTGTATCTGCCCTTGAACCAAGATACTAAAACATGTTAAATGTTGTAAAGATGAGGACACATCAGCTAAACCCAGGAGATTCCATTAGGATGGTGAAGGGTCATCATTCCTTTCCTTCTCTTACAAATAACTGACAGGGTTGACAATGACAGAGTTGGAAACATGCATCTATGCATGTCTGTATCCTCCCCTCCTCTGGCTGTTGCTATAATCAACTGCAAACTAATAGAAGAAAAATGCAGCCCATAATAATTATCTGACAGACTCGATCAGTATGATTTGCAAACCATAGTTAAATTTAGATTTTATAAAATTTAAGCCTAATTTGCACTCTATTGTTTCTAATAATATAAGTAAAAAGGAATGTTCATTAATGATTACAATATACAGGTGATTAATGTCAAGGAGACAGCCAAAAAACATTAGATGGGTACAAACAGTTTTAACTTATTTCAATTCATTTGATTCAGGATTGACTGTTTGACTGATTGAATATCATTAAAATGATATTCCACTGTGAACCCCAACCCACTCCTCCAATGGCTACACCCCTTTGACTAAAATACAGATTATAAGTATGTGTAATAATTTACTAAATAATTTATAGATGAAAAAAACAATGATTGAAGAAACACATTTTATTAAATAGCTTCTAAAATACCTTACATTTTAATTAAATAACGTACTATGAGTATCATTGTAGATGGGGTCAGAAAAGCTGGAGCCCAAGGGAAAGGGCAGGTTTAGGTTACAAGTATGGCACACAAGAAAGTGCTAGCCTTTGTTTTATCAAAAAATATGCTTATTGGGCTTAAATATAAGCAATAAATTTATAATGCTATAGTTAAAGTTATTAAGAATAAATAGTTATGATAATAGTTATATATTACAACCTGAATACTGAAGACTGTCGGTATATATATGCATTATAATGAACAATTACTGGTATTACCCTCTTGAGCACATATACAAATTAGTATGAAAAGTAAAAAAAATGCCAAAATACAAGACATGTTTCAAAGAATTAGCTTTCAATTTATAAAAGAAATGTCTTTTCAAAGTCGAACTTACCATTTTCAAATTGTTTCAACACTGACTGCGTTTTGATTGGATTAATCTCAGGAAAGTTTGACCGACCGTTCTACTAAGACTGGCATACCTAAAGCTGCGGTAATCCCGTTTACAGGCTACAAAAACGTGCAACAAGTCGCGCAACAATGTTGTGTTGCAAGTTGAAAAGCCGTGTTGCTCGTATAACCACCCCGCGCGCGTCTTGTAGCGCAACAAATGTTTTTTGTTGCGAAAAGTAGAAGTGCTTTCTACCTTGTGTAACAAAAGTTTGCAAGGCTGCAAACCGATAACTTGTAGCGTTACAAGACGCGCACGTGGTGGTATTACCAGCAACACGGCTTTTCAACTTGCAACACAACATTGCTGCGCGACTTGTTGCACGTTTTTGTAGCTCGTATTACCGCACCTTTAAGTATTATCTACAATTAACTCGATACCTAGATCTTTAGTGATTTTTTTGGCAAATCAAACACGAGCTCTATTTATATATACAATGCAAGTAGTGCTAAGTTGTCGTTCGTAATCAAGAAAAATATGTTGTCTTGTCAATATTTTACTGTGTGTGTCCTGCACTTGTGATCATTTCCATGCACCCGTTGCTATAGCTATTGTAGCATGAAGAGAGACATTTACCACGTACGGCACAGTAATAAAGTTAAGCGTTCCATCTATTGAGGAGCATCCATTTTTACTCCACTCCTCACATGGAAGGTAGAATCCTTCCATTTGATTCCCGTGGTCCTGAAGAGTATGTCATTCATGGTCCAACCTTTGGTCGGTACACTGGCGCGGTCTTTAACGTTATAAAGCATAGTATCGGGATTTTCATACCAGAATCTGTCTCCATCCCTGAGGATGTGGAACTGCTCGGCTATGATGCGTGCAAATGTTTCTCCCACGCATCCACCCTCCACGTGGTCTTCTGCAAGTCCACCAACCCACAAGTCGATATCGTCTGTGTTTTTGTAGACTTGGAAGTTATTCTGCGTGTCCTTATCCGAGGTGATTTGTTTAAACGAGCTCACTCTTGGGAGTCCAATTGCTTTTCTCACAGTGTTGTAATCTGGCAGCCCGTGGTCTCTTCCACGTTGGATTCCAATCGATGCTAAATCAAGTCCTTTAGTATTTGTACCAAACAAGAAGTTCCTCACGGAGTCAGAAAACCTGCTGTCAACGCTCTGTGCCAACTGCTTCAGCATACCACGAATTAAAGGCTCGATGCCACCTTCCTGGACAACACGGCCAGGGTTGAAGTACGCATCCCGCAAGGGAAGATGACCAACTCTGGAAACTTCCCATTTTTCATCAAGTCTCAGCATTGTGTTGCCAATTTGGCTATGTCCAAAGCGAAATGCAGCTGTGGAAAACTCGTTGAAGATTCCAAACTCTAAAGAAGCATTGTAGCCTTGATATGCTCCAAGTCTGTTGTATTCTTTAATGCCTATAACAGTGGGAAGATACTCGTCCCAAATTATTTTCTGCCATTTTGCACGTGTAAGAGCTCGCGCGTGTTGGAAAAGGGTTTCATCATTCATTCCTTCACTTCCATACCGTTGAATCAACTCATCACAGATAAGATTGTGTTCTCGGGAGAAAACTGAATGGAGCACGATGAGGCCTGGCTGGACGTTCACTCTGTTGTCTCCTGACACCAACATCTTTTCCCTTGGTCCATGGAGGAGATTTAGGTTGGGTACTTGCTTGGTATTTGGTGGGATGATCTCGCTGTCGCGTTGGTGTAACATTTTACCATCCTTCATTGTTCTCAGGATCAGAGTACGATCTCGCTGTGAGCCGTATACTACCGATAAATCTAGAAAACCTGTGATTTTGTTGACCTAGAAAGAAACAGATCGAAGACAGACACTTAAAATATCTCTGTGTATATGCCAGAAAAAGAAATATTGACAATAGCGGGAAATTGCAGATGTTATTAAGAATCTTGGAGGAAACATAAGCGCTGACATTTCTCATATGATTGGATAAAAAGAACACCATACATGTCCATACATCCCATACATGTCGTAAAATCTCGGGAATCGTTTGTGTGCATGCTGAAAATATTTTGCCTCTTTTTTTCGTAGTTTCCTGATGTATTCTGCATTATTCTAAGTTTACGTAGCGCAATGCGATTTCTGCGCAAATGGTACGTGAGTAACCATAATGAATGCGTAATGAAAATAGTTATATTTTAAGCTACGGACCACGTTGCAGCATTGCGCATTATTTATTGCACGCAATGTTGCTGAAGTAGAAAACACTCCTATACTTAAGCAACATTACCTGAAATATTGCGTGCGATGTTGGACCGTGTGCCCTCCTTACGTGCGCGAGAGGCCAAAACAAATGGTTAGGATGTTTCGAGGTCTCACCTGTTCTCTTGGGGTTCCATGCATTTTTCCAGTCGTTTGAAGCCTAGCGGACCGTCTAAACCGCATGATTTCATTCCCAGAACTATGAGGGTCAAACCAAGGATCTCCTTTTGGTATTGTGATGCCAAAATTTTCCTCCGTCACGAAGTTAGCATAAGGCGTTGCGAAGTCAGTGTCATGAGCGACGAGTTGACCAAAGTTCATGTGGAAATCATTGAGCCCTTCCTTACTCCACACATCAATCCTCTGGTCAAACAGAGCGTTTGATATGGCCCTGGGTTGCGGACGATTTTGGCCAGATGGTTCATCATAACCATCAGAGTATGTTGGTGGTACCAATCTGAGTAATGGCATCATTGGTTTGCCCCAGTTAGGATTGCGAAGGTTGTTCCCAATACCATCTATTGGTGCATACTTCAGTGCTGCATATCTGTCATCATTGACGTCTGATGTCTTGTCTGGCTTGCTGACCTTCAGAATAACAAGAAAGGTGCAAGGGGTGAGTTGACCTCTATCTTTTTTGTTCTCATCATTCTCAGATATGGTGGATTATGCTCAAGCATTTAGACATGGATGCCAAGTGTACAAATCTAGGAATATTTCGTTTGTCTTATGGCAGACATTTCTTTCAAAGCACCCCAATCCACCTTTTTTCTCACCTTAATTCTTTTTTTTCATTCATAAGAATAAAATATCAAATTGATGACCCTAACGAATCCTCCACTAACGCCCCGCCACAGCCTCCTCACGACTGATAGACGCGGCGTAGACTCTATTTTTGATTCGGCGTTTATAAGAAAATTTGGTCGGTAGTATACTTTCTTGTGAAACGAAAGCAAGCTTTAAGCGTCAGTCTTATTAAGAGAAATCATTAGCCATATTGCTGTTATATATAATCTAGATATGAGGCACTAGTGTTTTCCGTACGAGGAATGGTTTGATAACATCACTGAGTACATACCTTGACTTTAACCCTGGCAATGGACAGACTGGCGCCATTTCCTATGGAATAGTCAAATGAGTCTTCTCCGCTAAAACCAGAATTAGGGTAGTATGTCACGTGCTTTGGCCCAAAGGTCACATGACCGTGTGATGGTTGACGAGTCACTCTTTTGACAAGTGTTCTCGTACATGCTGCTATGGATTCATCGGGAGATGACATCACTTCAACAGCATTTCTTTGCCTTTTGATGTCACGTACTGTTAGAGTAGATCGTCGTGAGACTTTCTCAATGATTCTCGTGTTGTTGGTGACGGGCCAGTACACTCTCACTGTAAAAGTGGTTGCTGTTTCAGATCCAAGACCAAAGTGAGCAGTCGTCTCACCATACCCTGAAAATGCTGACACACTTCGGATTTCTTTCATTATTTCTTTCTTGAGGCGCGGTGAGTATAAGTAAACTCTCGCACCGATACTGTCCCTGCCACTGTCGGCCTCGACGACGTTTATTCTTATAAAATCCTTCTTATTGCCGCCTATATTCCGATAGAGAATGGGTTTATCTGCGTTGTTTATGATGTAAACGTCCAAGTCACCATCTTCTTCGTAGTCAAACACAAAAAGTCCTCGACCATCTTTGGTATCTGTTACTCCTCGTACTTCCCCAACATCTTCAAACCTTACAGCACCGGTTCGGTCCTCAAAGAACTTGTTTTCGTAAAGCTTTGATCGAGTCCCGTGAAGAAAATCTGCGTCGGTATTGTCGGGATCCATGAAGCCATTAGTGTGGATGAGATCAAGGTCTCCATCGTTATCGAAATCGAAAAAGGCAGCGCCCCATCCCCACTGGCCCATTCTCACCCCGGCTGCGTCTGTCTCATCAGTAAACTTGCGACCTCCTCTGTTCTTGTACAATCTATTGCCTGTATAACCAAAGATAAATCCACCGCTCATGTAGACGTCATAGAAGGGCTTCATTTGTTCCTCTGTGATGTAGATACTTGTCAGGAGCCAGTCTTGAAGGCCATCAAAGTCATAATCTGCTACAGTCGATCCCATCCCATTCTCATCTGTACCCACACCGGCGTCTTTGGTCCCGTCAGTGAATGTCCCATCTCCGTTGTTCCAGTAGATTGCACTTGTTCGGAAGTCCCCGTTGATCGCAAGATCGAGGTGGCCTGCAGGGCAAATATCAAAAACACACATTTATACCTGTTCTAAGAAACAAAGTCAGTCGGTCAGTCAGTCAGTCGGTCAGTCGGTCAGTCGGTCAGTCGGTCAGTCGGTCAGTCGGTCAGTCGGTCAGTCGGTCAGTTTAGTTGTTTAGAAGAGTACATCTCTTTCTCCTTAACATACCGTCATTATCCAAGTCAGTAAACATAGCAGTCAGCCTGTAAGGACCGGGCAAGATATCCTTAAGCAGACCCGTGTTGAACACTCCATAGTAGCGCACATCGACCCCACCCTTCATCCTGTCTGCATCCACTGTTGGTTCGATTATTCTTTGAAGACCAGCTTTCTCTGTCACATCTTCAAAATGCCCAGGCTTTCCTGTGTCAAAGAATATCAACCAATCAGATCACTCATAATTTATCACGAAGGACCACAAAGAAGGAGTTCTATGTACAAGTGATTACAATCAGCAGACATATTTTGAAAAATGCGCAAGCGATTTTTTCCACTTTATGAATTAGTGGATTTCAGTGAATTCCTTCGTCCTTTCGTCATATTTGAGTGCATGCGCATCGTTATTAGCCTGAATGTAGGCCTTGTCGTAAAGTATTGTATATATCAAGATATAGGGAACTATTATCACGAAATACTATAGTAAAATACCTTGTCCTCCAAGATTTCGCAGCAGTTTACAGTTCGCATGAGAAGCATTATTGTAGTCAAAGCTTTGATCAAGATGAGGTAGCCATTCCGTGGTGTAAAAGTCTAACCATCCATCTTTGTCATAGTCTGCTACAGCTATTGTCATTGTGCTTGTCTGATAAGGAGGAATGAGGGGTCGTAACTCTACTCCTCTCTTGACGGCCTCTTCTGTGAACGAACCCATGCCGTCATTGATGTAGAGGTAGAAGCGCTTTTCGGCCATTGTTCCTATGAAGAGATCAGGATCTCCATCATTATCGATATCGGCCCAAGCTAATGCGGTTGATCTGTTGGATTCGATATACATTACGATTAGTCTTAAGCAGAATACAGCTAAGTGGACAGCAGACGAATGAGACATAAAACAAATGGAGCGTTTCTTTCAAAGGACGGTACACTGTGGCAGAGTAACTGACCCCAATACTCTAATAATTCTAATCAATTGATTGATAGGCTGTTCTATAAGCGAATATTACCTATGATGAATAGTCCCGTCAAGGCCAGCCTCTGACGTGACCAGTTTGTAAGTCCCGTTCCCCATGTTACGCCACAGCTCATCAGGTCCATCAGTTCTTGCATAATAGATGTCCATCAGACCGTCACCATCGTAATCTGCTAGCGCCGCTGTACCACTGCTGAGTTCAGCTAAACAGAAGGAACCTTTGATCCACAGCTAATGACAAAACAAATGAGTAGAGCTGTATTACTTTAAATATAACTAAGACTAGCAGTGGAGGAGTGCAGGGAAGGGTGCAGGGGCGACTTTGAAGAAGATATTCAATATGTAATAACTTTCTCTTCCTTGAGGGACATCGTGTTCGGTGTTTTGGTCGTCTGGCTGGTTGCCCTTCTAACGCACCTTCTCCTCATCCCTTCCCCCCTAGGATGCATTTGTCTGTTCACTCACCTTCAGTTTGGGGTCGTATTGATCGAACAAACAATCAGGGGCCTTTGGTGGTAAAGATTGTACTGAAGTCATTCCCAAACTCGCGGCCACATCATCAAAACGAACCTCGGCATCCCTGTCAACCGCTGCCACACTCCTCTGAATGCAAACGTCAGCTTTATCTTTGAACAGGTCGTTCTTCAGAACTGGAATACGCACGTAATCATCCTCCATTGTCATAGTAGCATAGTCGGATACCGCCTCAACAGTGTTTGGTTTGGGTTTGACAATTATACGAACGAAGTAATTACCATCAGATGTTGCGGTCATGTTTTCGTGAAGGTACGAATATGCAAAGGTATCTTCTCCTGAGAAGTCAGGATTTGGTAGATAGGTAGTGATGGCATCACAGTAGCCATCTTGGAGGTCTATAGAGCCTTGTTGTTGCGAACAAGGGAAGACGCCGTGTTTGGGCTGCTGAGAGATTAGAACCTTTGGAGCAATCTTGATATCGTTGTTGTATTTGGTAAAGTCGATCTTGACAGCCTCGTCTTCTCTGGTAGATACAATGAACTCTGTTCTCTCTGAAGGAAAGAATAAAATAAATTTTAAATTAAACACCCTGGTTCCCTTGTGCCTTCTTCTTACTCATGCTGTTCAATTGATCATGTTTATATTTTATTTTCAAAACTTCTTTTTTTCTCGACTTTTCTTTCATGATCAGCAAATTAACGAGAATGTATGTCTGAATATTTACACGGAAAAGAAAGAAATATTCTAGCTAGTGTTGTAGTGAGTAAGATGATTTAAGCCTGCCTAGTAGTTTACTAATTAACACTAAGACACACGATGCAATTGGTGCGCGCAACTCATGCAGACACTAGCTGGCATGCAATCGATATTGCGAGTCATTTAAATAGCCATGTTATCTTGAAAGCGATCCTACTTCAACAATTAACATTGCCTACAATATTGCGCGCAGTAATGCACCGTGTGTGCGAACTTAAAATGCACGGTACGATCATATATGAGCTGAATGCGGTCTGTATAATGTTCTTGAAAACACTCAGCAAAGTTCACTGAACAGAGTTATTACTCCTTTCGATCAGATGCATGGTCATCGGCACGCATGCCCGTTTACATTTGTTTTGCATTTAAGCTAAAACACGTCTCCAAACTTTCCCAAGCAAATAATAACTCCTTTTTTGGTAACAGATTCATATATTTTCCATCGGCGCGTTGTTCAGAGAACAGGCTTGAAACAATAAATTAAAACTTCCGGTAAGAACTTTCCAGAACATCAGAGAATATTGCTTTTGTTTAACATTATCATAATGTTTAGTATCCTTTGTTTGTCACATTGTATACAAATGATGACTTCTTCAAGATTTGATTGACGTAGTGGGAGACCGCAACATCAATATCAGAAAACATTCCTCTACGTGTCGGCTGCTCAATCCGGTTATTCCATGCAGTTCACATGTATTCAGCCTTAGATACACACGTAGCGACATTTTGGCCACAAAAAAGAACTAATGGAAAATTAACCTGCTTTTTTGGGGCACGAAATTTTATCAAAGAGTCAAATGTTGCGCACGTTTCCAAAAATTCCGATACATTTACTGGTTTTTGATTTGTGATTTTTTGGACTAGAAAACTAGTTAAGTTTCAGCATTAACTCCGTGATGATTACAGATGATTATCTGGTAGAACAATTCAAGAAGGATTAACTGAAATTGTGCTTTTTCAAAAAGATGACTGGCAACACTGGTACACCACAACGAAAGTTGAGCTGGCCCTGAGCTATAATTCGGTATCAGTATCTGTTACTGTAAACAGTAATTTTGCCTAATGAAACTTAGTAATTTGGTCTTGCGTGAGGTGTATAAGCTACCACACCTCACGTTTTCCAGCGCGTCCACATCACGCATCACGCGCGAACGTTCCTGTCATAATCCTAATTTCGTACACGAATATTTCTTCACACCCGAGGTTATTTTTAGGAAAGCTTCGTATGATTTTCTGAAGGGCAAAAGTATGTAGGACAAAACTAGGATCATTATCTGATAAGAAATCTATTGTGCAACACTTCCTGAGGATTAAACCTCTTACTTTCACCCACGCTGGCTGGATTAATTGTCTTGTTTAAACTCACAGACCTTGATCTAGCGTGATGGTTTTGATCTATTTAGATGTTTCTGTTCTTGCACACTCTTATCATCGTCACGTATTTAACGGTAGGTATTGTGACTTACAGCACGTTCTAGTACACTAAGTTACAAAATACAGGTAACACGTGGGTGGCTTTTCGTATACTTTACTCTTTGACACTGAAATTTTTGAAAACAGGCTATAAATTCCCGGACACTCAAATGGCTTTCTCCGTACACACTATAAAGGTTGCCATAACACTCAAATGGCTTTCTCCATACCATTGCCATAACACTCAAATGGCTTTTCAGAATGATACACTCAATTTGCTTTGTACAGTTTTAAAAAAATCGCTTTTCTAAAGTCGACTAGTTATTTTATCTAATATCCGAAAATATTCCCCCCGCTTTATTTAAACATGAAGTAAACCAATATTAATTGACAAATCAGATCTTCGGAAAAACCAACAAAAAAAGTACCAAGAAAATGAGAAACAACGAAAGATTAAAAAGAAATAGGTTGAGCACTGAAAAATTTGGCAAGGAAAAACATCTCCAAATAGCTAAAAGAAAAATTTTGAGATGGTTTATAGTTGATTTTCAATTAACTATTTAATAGTTGAACATTAATTCGGGTGTTTTTGATGTGGCTTTCGATATTGCTTTCTCGAGAATCGCCACATCCATATACAGGATTGGTTGATGTTTGACTATTCTATTGTCAAACACTGAGTACCCTCAGTCGGTTTAGTAATTCTGCTATACCTCCAGGCAATACGAATATTGGACTGCAAATTGTCTCTGAAGTCGTCAAGTAGATAACGATTATTGTTTATCTTCCATTTCCAATCTCATTTGCCCCCAAAGGCAGTTTGAAAAACGACTGTCTTTTCATCCATCCAAAATTGATTCATAAATCAGACTTCATATTTTTCTGACTACTGTTGACTGAGTGCTGCTTTGATTTTGGTGGCGTTGGAGCTAGACTGATAGTTCAAGAATGCTGCTCAACACTGATGATCATTTGGTGGTTAAGTGGTGAGGTGAGGCACAAGCATGGTTGTAAATCATTCCAGTGTATCGACTTGATTTAGTGTTTGAGAAATAAAGATATCTGTAACTATGATGCGATACCAAAGACTAATGAGTTAGACATTAATATTCTTCATCTAACACAACATTTCAACACCCCAAAACCCAAGAAAACTGGAAAAAAATTCCCTTCAATTTTCGAGAAGAAATGTAATGAAAAATGATTTTTCCAAAATTGATATAATGTACGTAATTGCCAAAGAGAATGAAAAAGTTTGTTTGCTTTAGTCTTCTCACATGCGCATGTTTTTACTTATGATCCGATGTATCCGTAAACTAACTTGTTTTTTTTTAATGAAAACTATGGTTAACAGCAGACTTAGTTGTGATTATGCCGATCAACCAAGCATTCCACGAGATTACTTTGACATGGATGAAAGCTTGAATGCTATCTATATATTGCGCTAGCTGAAAACTCTTTAGTATTTTAAAATCCAGGTAGTATACTAGGTTCAGTATTGGATACTACCCAAATAGATTCCGGCACCCCCACAGAACTTATTAGATTCAACATCTCTGAGATCGAGAATGAGAAGAGGAAAAATTGATCCAAAGCGATACTGAAAAGTCACAAATGAAAAATTGTTGATGGCCCACTTACCACCAGCAATGGCAAGGTTCTTCACTACACCTGCTATCCACAAGAATAAAACACAAATATACCCCACTTTCTTCATCTTGGACTCCAAAATTTCCTTCCCTTGAAACCTAGAAAGATGTCCTGTCTTGAAATCTCTGAGTTTGGAAAATTTAGAACTGACTGATTGAAAAGGTTCCAATCGGCCTTATATGTGTTTATTACATGTCAAACTCCGCCCATATTTTACGGTTGGGTCCCGGGATGTGAATGGCTTGGCAGTCAAATAGAATGGATGGCCTGTTTATCATAGCGGCAAGGATGGCTAAATGGATAATCAAGTGGAGGTCCTTAACAAGCGATGGCCTATGTATTCTTTTGTCTTGATTCAAAGCCGCTTTTGTCTCGTCATTGTGACATAACGATGGCTTGTCTTGTGCAAGTTGACGTAGTCGATGCCACCCGCTGTTTTACATCCCCGAATCCCAGCACTTCAAAATCATCGTTTCCTTTTAACGCTAACTCCTATTTTTCCCTTGTTTCTAGCCTATAATTTGGTGGTTATACTTCCTCTTGGAGCAGATGTACTATTGTACGCTGTTCCTGTGGCTATTTCTTGTACCGGCATTCCTTCCCAAAATAGCCTCGTAACACTCGTTAAGCTTCAAGCACTCACTATCTAACACTAATCGGCTATTAACAAGCCTAACTGTAGTGTTCTACGTCACTGATCTCTACTTATAGATCGATTTTTCAAATGTTTTTCTGAGGTCACTCTCGCCGTTTGTACGTGGACGTTTCTATCAATCGATAATTAGCACTACATTTAAGCTTTCCAAACAACTTCCTCCCTTGAACACTTGCGTCATGAACTCAGGCACTTGTCTCGACGTTTATAAAAGTTAATACCTCAAAACATTAAAACGTTTTTTTTATAATTACAAGGAAACTTGGAATATACAACACAAGTGATTGGAAGGCGCAAACAGACTTTAAAACCACAACAGTTTGCTATGCCCTGTTTCCCCCGTTGGTAATACTAGTTAAATTGATCACATCTTGGCCGAGTAAACTCTGATGTAATCCATCCCAATTAACAAGTCTTATCTATTAGATATTACCTCATCATAACTTCATTTCACAACGTCTAGGTTCAACCTATTGATGAATGATATCAATGCTTTGTTTTAGAAGGATAAGATGGATTAAGATCACGCGTCTTCTGAGATTTTGTATATTGGATTGCCTGTGAGTCAACTCGCTCAGCTCTCCAAGGGTCTTTTTTTGGAAAAACATAGTTCTTCTCCAGTTCTAGTTTATATTCCCATCAGCGTCGAAGTTCTCTTCTTTTGCCTTGTAGACAGTAAAAAAGTCCTCGTTTCTACGAGGGTAAATTAATAGTCGCTGGCTAACAAACCTGTGGCCCTCGTTCTAGGATAGAAAGCTGATTTAATTAAGACTTTAGGGGAAATATGTGTATGTTTTGTATATACAACTCCAAATAGCTACACTTTGCGCATTATTTCATCATTGACTCTGCTATTGAATTCGCTGTTATACCTTATTTTTTCTCAAAAAGCTCAGCCACAAAACTGAAACTGCGGTGATGTCACAAAAAGCCACCCTCATCGCACTCCTTTCTTGCCAGAAAGGAAAGCGGAGGTGTAGATATTTCGAAACGCTGTCGATCAGTGAAGCAGAAACGCAGTTCCTTCCTTATATCGAGCCTCCGTATCTCCTTGGGTACTTGTCATAGAGTCACCTTGTAGCGCAGTAGGCCAGTGGAACGGATAAATACACAACATTATTACTAATAGTGGATTATACATGCAGACGACACCCCTTCAGAGTAAAATACACGTGCTTGGCAAGGTATGTGTTTGCTCCACTGAAAAGTTCCAAGCGATCGGTCCAAAATTTATTTGTTATAACTTCATTTATAATGGCCAATAATCCGATGAGCAGTGATCCCGCTGATCCCACAGACTTATTTTCACAATGATTAATATTTTTCACCAAAAACTTTAATCACCATGTGCCATGATTCCTCGGTGACTCCTGCTGACATGAGTTGACGTTATTCGGCTCTATCATATATTCTTTCTCGAGAAATTTAGGCAAAAAGAAGATGATGCTTCAAACACATGTACTGACTCACTAGAGAGCTAAAGATCTCAGTTACGTTGCCGAACATCGGAACTTTTAGTAAGACACAACAAAATTAAAGTGAATCACATGTAGAGTTAGTAATGACGGAGGGGTGACCACTTTATAAGGCAAGACTGAAACAAGGCAATAAGCTGTACATGTACATGGAAGTACGACAAGAATATAGCACTACAGATCTAGGGATTAAACTTTTCTTTTCGTACACATTGCATTAAGATTGATAACTATAAAGTTCAAGTCTCGGATCGTACTACAACACTGCACGGCTGACTGAGTTATCACAATCCATTTGAGTCTTTACATCGTAGCTGTGACTGCAAGCAGGCTTCGGTTGTTTGAGTTACTTTCTCGAACTGCTCAAATAACTCCAATCACTAAACTCAAAACATATATGAGAATTAAACTCGGGTTTTATATTTGCAGCTTTTATATATAACAACGTTTTTCAAAGCAGCTTAGTGCCTTGTAATAAATAGACTAAAAAATATTGTTCTACTGATCAACAGATAAAGTGGTTCAACGTTTTATGAACGCATGGATGGGTTGACCGTAATGGTATATGGTCTACTGGGAAAACTGCAAAACATTCTGACCCCAATAGCCTCAGAGAACATAATATGGTGATGGAGTAAACATCTTGTAGTAAACATTTAAAGAGTGCACTATGTAGGAGGTATGGAAAATGGACCTCCATGTTGTGTGCTATTCGACCATGACAAATACGGTTTGCGTTGAGAGGAAAAGACCCGAGGCGAAAGAGGGCTGAGCTTCATTAAATACATCCTTTTTGTTGTGGATTATCAAGGAGCATTATCCGATATGGACAGGAAGCAGGTTTCTTATTGTGTTATCCAAGGTCATTATGGTTTTCATTTAACGAACTACATGAGCCATATAACCCTGAACACCACATACAGTTGTAGCCTGATCAATTAATCCTGCGTCTCAGGAAACAACAACTGGATGCGCAGAACGTGTTTCTTAATAAAATTTGACTCAACTCGTGAAAAATAATACAAACTAAAAAAACGGGTTCGATCCTGAAGTGTAACCGATAAACTAATGGAACAAAGACGTCTGTCCCATCAGTGGTAAATAGCATGATTAAACGCTCGCAAATAGAGGGATGATGTGTGACTACATCTTGCAGCATTTTTTTATGTTTTATTCTTTCTTGTTCGTATTCTGCCTATCCTTCTTCCTGTGATGAACTTCAGTTAACTATAGAATTCGAATCTTTACGTCGGTCGGTCTTCGTCTAAATGAAATAAAATGATCGAAAAAGACAGTTGTATTGACAGCTCTTAACTTTCTTCAATCAATCTATTTTTTTACTGAACAGAGGCATGGCTTTATGCCACCACTTCAAGAGCATGTACTATTACCAGGATAGAACGAAAAGAATAGAAGCGTGCGCTTAGTAGTTGCAATGATCTTAAAGCTATTGCAAATCTAAGTAATACCCGTTCGTTTTTCATCTTAGTACCAGCAAAAGGCCTCTAGGCTGATGATCAAAGTCATGACAGCTAGGGCCGGCTTACTCACAGATGTTATCCGATTACATGGAATTTTGCATCTTAGAGGGTGGAAAAATTAAGGAAAACAAACCAAACAGAGACCAAAAGAACTCTGTTTAGGTGAATAGAGTAATCGAAGTTGAGAGGTGAACTTGTACCATCGATACAACACTCAGACAAGCCTTTATTCACTTGAGTCTCACAGTCAAACTCCTCTCGACTTAGGGACGCTTGATCTACCAAATGGACGCTCCATTACTTGGTGGGCATGCATGCACACACTTGTGCCTTTTTATGCTTCTCAACTGAGATATCGATCAGGTCAGCATTATCAAGATTCCTTGACCTCGATCTACCAAGTGGATATTCTGTCAAGCGTACCCTTGTACGTACTTGTGTGTTGGATCATCGATTATTCGAATGTACTATAAAGTTAGAGAGAGAGCATATCTTGTACTCCTAGTTGGAGTGAACGGTCGTATATATAATTTTCTTTTTTTGATGAAGAAATTACTAACTGACCTAACTAGATGCTTGTCGCACGTTTACAAGTAAATGCAGACAGACCGCTCCCAACTTGCTCCGCATAGAGCAGCTCACTTACAGAAAGTACACTATACTAAGAAGAATTTGGATTCCATAAATTAATGCATAATCAACTTCAATACTGCGCGCGGTACCTGGATATATCCAAGATATGGTTACTTATCCGTCATGGAGTTCAATATCTATACTCTTGTATACTCCCATTCCTTGTACAACCTCTTATCTAAACTGAATTGATCATTCATAATGGTGCCGATAAAAACGGTACAATCCACTTGTATTGCTCACACACGCTTGTGCGCGCTACAGTAACTGATGGAATTTAAATATTTCTTCTAAATCCAACTGGGGGGAATGTTTTTGTTTTAATACTGTATTTCACGCCTATAGCTGCCGAAGTCGGTAAAGGTTATATTTCTAGTTACTGGTTGCATTTAAATTTTGGGAGAATGTAGTGAATATTCAGTGTTCACTTTGGCCAGCCTCTGCTCTTTCAGTCTCGTTCGTACCAAAGCAGAATATAAACCGCCAGCAGGGAATGAATATTGGTTGTGGTGGCTTGTCGTAGGGTCTTGGCTTTAGTTTTGAGCGAGCATCACACAAATACAACCAGCAGAGCTTGATTTTCAGTTGCTGCGCATCATTGGAGAGATAAACAAAACCTTCACCGGTAATGGGGCCTTATGACCCAAGCTCAGTCCATTTGGTCTTTAGAAAAAAACCACCCACGTTATAAATAGATGGGGCAATGAAAGCAAAATCGATCGTAAATCATACACGTAGTTTTAATAGCAGCTAACGCGAGGCTTGCAAAACAAAATGCTTGAAGCCCATGAGAAAAAATTACAAGAGGACCTCATAAATCACAGCAGTACAAAGAGGATGAAAGACTGAGATGACA
>OCZR010048896.1:0-11645 GCA_900234385.1 Anemonia viridis
GACCCCTCACAATAACTCGTTTCTACGCTTCGCGTATCCACGAGTTAAAAATCACCAAAAAAATGCCAAAAACGGAATCCAATCCCGAGCCTTCGTTTCTCTTGGTCAGCACCGAGAAACATGCCCTGACCAAGAGAAACGAAGGCTCGGGGTACGAGATTGGTGTCATACATGAAGTATCTACCTAAATTTCTACCTACCTGTTCGGTAGGTCGCTGACCATGAGTAATGCAGGCTTCGCTTCAAATCAAGATGGCGGACTGATCGACACATTTTTGACGTTCTTTGAATCACGTCCTTTGAGCAATTTAGTCTGCGATCAAAAGCATTTTTATTGAATATATAGTAAGTTCGAAGATGGAGGAAGAGGAAGAAGTAGAAGCTTTTGAGATCACCGACCATGATATTATGCACGCGGGACTACTGGGTCTTGGGTTCAGACCATACAAGTCCAGTAAGAGACTTAAAGAGGAATCTACCTATGGCATGTGGGCAGAGTATGACTCAGATGAGGGTGATAACTATGGCGGTGGAAGAAGAAAGAAGGATTACAGCCGACCTCTTAGTTTTATTAGTGGTGGTGTTGTACAGAAAGGGAAGGACAAAGATGGAGAAGAAGAACATGATGATGACAGGGAAGGTAGATAGGGTAGCTAGGTTTGATTGATTGAGTTTCTTTCCAGAAGAATGCACCATATGTACACTTATCGGCATTCATTGTTTTAGAGAACAGTAGTGGAAGTGAAGAGAATGAACACAAGGGTAGGACTTTCAAAAGCAAAAAGTTGTTCAAAGGTGGAGGAGTGTCATCATTAAGTACTGAACCTGGTCATGCAGGTAAGTGGACCTGTAGATGTGTTTACTAGCATGTTGGCTATTAATCATACACTAGATACTTATTATTTAAAAAGTCATCCTGGGTTTCTTTCATAATAGCTGTTATTATGGTCTTGTGCAAATGAGAACCTTTTGTTTTAAAGATCATCCAAGCGAGGCTATTCGGGTCGATACAATGCTTTACGGTTCATTAGCATCTTATTTACATACAACTGTAATAACAGCTATTGTTTCAGTGATAGATTTAATTGGAAGAAGCCAAAATGCCAGAGATTTGGAGGTCCCAAATTATGAAAAGTGCTGTAATATGGATGTGAAACAATCAACCAAGAAACTTAAACTTAGTATGACACATACACATGGTCTACATGAAGTGTACAGTACATGCATAAGAGAATATAATCTGACATGTATTTTTTTGTTCTTATTTCAAGCAACCCAAATGTATGCAAAAAGACTTCAGAAAACCGGAGGAAAGTAAGTAAATATTTGAAATTTTATTAGCTTGAGAAATATTTTGTTTTATCCTTATAATAATATAACCTTAGAAAAAATTGCTTTATAGTTGAGTAAGAAGAAAACATCCTGATTTCATATGAAGTTAAAGCAGAGCTCTCAATATATATTATGCATGTAATAGCTAGTCCCCTTCACAGTTCCCTGCACCATCTTGAAAGTTAGCTCTGCCTTTGCATCGAAGCAAGACAAACTTTGAGCTTGCAATGATAGAGACATATGAATAATTGTCCAAGATGCTTAGAAAAAGGTCTCTATCATTGCAAACTCAATGTTCGTATCACTTTGATGCAAAAGCTGCTACCTTTCAAGATGGCGCTGGGAACTATGACTGAACTGTTCAATCTCCTGGGATATGGACACCTCACGTTTTAATTGTCCTCTAAATAGAGCCACATTCTCGACTGATACAACAAGGGGTCTATACTTTTGCATGTCCTTTGAATTTCATGTGATTTGCTTTTCATAATGAATGTGAACTATTTCCAATTTGTTATCTACGGACTCAAATCTTTCTTCTACTTGTTGTTACAGAGAATTTGGATCATGGGAAAAACACACCAAAGGGTTTGGTATGAAAATGTTACAAAAGGTAATTGACCAGTACTTGATATATACCTTTTTTATATTTTAAGTTATATATTTATTTATTTATTTTAGGACCCTGGTGAAAACCACTTTATGTGATCTAGGTTTCCTCTTTAAAGATTAAATTTATTATTATTATTATTATTATTATTAGTCAAAAATTAAAGGTACTAACTGATTATTCCCTGGTTTTCCCCCTTTTATTGTAGATGGGTTACCAACCTGGACAAGGTCTTGGAAAGGAGGGCAAGGTAAATTTATGAGAACTTCATCCTACATAATTCATTCCAAAATGTTCCACTAATAATGTTGTATTTGATTGACTTGGAAACAGGGAAGAGTGCAACCTGTAGAGGCATTCAAGAGAGAAGGAAGAGGAGCTCTGGGCATGTATGGACCTGAGGTCAAAACTAAGGTAAATAACGTGAGACTCAAGGTTTAAGGGGTCAGGTACGTGAGCCCAGTGGGAAAAGGAGCGACAAGTAAGTAAAATGAGAGACTTTCGTCTATTCTTACTAATATACAGTATCTACCTTGCTATCAAAATGAATCTTAGACAAAAATTATTCAATATGATGAAGAGGAAGAAGAAGAGAAAAAGTTTAAAGAGAAACTTCATCAGTGGAAGAAATCTTCAAAGGTGATTAAAACTTTTTAATTGAAAATATTATCTAACTGTATAGCTGCATATAAATATTGTATCCTGGCTAGTAAAATTGTATCTGTATAAGTGTATCCTGGCTAG
Organism: Anemonia viridis; assembly: GCA_900234385.1. Classification (NCBI taxonomy): domain Eukaryota; kingdom Metazoa; phylum Cnidaria; class Anthozoa; order Actiniaria; family Actiniidae; genus Anemonia; species Anemonia viridis. The sequence goes on from OCZR010048896.1 coordinate 2,687, forward strand.
TAAAAAACTTTAGGTTCTCACCGCATATCTATGATATTTTCAATCATGTTTTCCAGACTGGAAAAGCTTCACCAAAGTACATTTACAAGACAGCAGATGAAGTCAAGGTGAATGATTCTATTTTTTTTAGTTTACCATCTATTTCTTTCCATAGGTACATACGGTAGCCAGCAAAACAGTCTGCATGTATTGTAGTGTATATTATTAGAGGCCTCATTATTTACTAACTAATAGCTGTGGTGACTATTGAGCAGTTTTTCACGATAGTATCACAATAGTTGTTCCAACTATTCAATAGTATTGCAATAGGGGACTTTACTATTGTGATAGTATTGAGTAAAGTTTGTAATATTGGGTAATGTTTTTTTGATGTCTCGGCGCAAAACTAAAGCCGCTCACACTTCAAAGAAATTTTGCAGAGTGAGTCTTTAACATAGACGTTTGGGGCATTTTAGAACATTTCAGTCTCGGGTGTTCTCGCTTAGATTCAAACGACTGTATATTGCTCGCCCTCTATATTGCAGTGTCATTACTAGACCCTCACATTTGAACAAAATGGCGACTCCGATGCACAGGATGTTGTTTTCAGGTTCTAAAGTGCAAATTTTTACATGTAAATTACTCGTAAAAAAATAAAAAATTTTTTAGCTTCAGTTAAAATCCTTTTAGTGAAAACTATTGAAACTATCGATAGTCAAACTTAATCCATAGTTCGATGTATCGTTACACCACTACTAATGCCTTGACAACTTCTGTTTAGGCTTCAGGTATAACTAAGAAGGGTCCTTCAGTGTCTTTGAAGCACAGCAAGGTCAAGGTAATGTCAAGTTACATCTCTCAAAACACTTTATAGCTGCATCACAGATAGAGTTATAAGTCCAGTTTTGAATTATTTTGAACATATTTGTTTCTTGTTCACAAACAGGTAGTTGATATGACAGGTCCAGAGGCGAAGATCTTGACAGGGTATGGATCCCTGTCACAGCAGCATGCTAAACCTGGTGAAATCCCTGCAACTACAACAGGTATGAACAAACATGTTGCAAAGAGAAAATATGTTCTACTGCAAAATTTGCTGTTATTCCTGATAACAGTATGTTCCTTCACAGTTGAGGAGGCTGAAGCTGCTTTTGCAATGCCTGAACTTATGTACAACCTGAACCTCCTTGTCGACATGACAGAAACTGAAATTGTTCAAATAGACAAAGAGTAAGTTTTGTGTATTCATATCTTTGGTAATTAAAAAATAACTTTAAAGCCTAAGTGTCCTTCTGCAGTTGAGCTTATACTGTATCTTTCTAGTTAGGGCACAGATTGAATCAGAAATTAGCTTGCTAGGATAGAGACTTTGAATTCAGAGGTGCCCTCAAGGACCGCACAGCACCCCAAACAGTGGGGGGGGGGGGGGNNNTGCAGCCCCCCAGCACCACCAGCTCCGAGGTGCCTGGTACTACCAATAAGCCACCTTTTAGGAGGGTGAGGTCTAACACGAATCCCTTTTCTATCATTCTCCAGTACTATTGTGTAAAACTATATTCTGTACATGTACATTGGAAAAGCTATTGGGTAGTTTTATATATAGATCTAGCACTTTGGTGAATTTCTTCATAATATTTTTTTGTTTTGCATGTACAATAGGCTAAACTTTGAAAAAGACATGGTAACCAACTTGAAACATGAGGCAGACAGAGTTGCAGAAGTGATAAATCAAGAAAAGAAACAGATCAAAAGATTGACAGATGTCATGCAAGTGATCGACAGGTGCAGTGATTGTTTCCATGGCTACCAGAGACTAATTCAAGGGCCATAATTCAACTGTGTTAGCCACAAGAGAGTTATTGAGAGTTATGCTTTTCTAAAAAGGACAAATAACATTTTCATGAGTTGTAGTTTCTTGTCAAACTGGCACTTAATGAAAATAGTAGAGTGAATTCGCATAACCCGTATTTTATATGCAAATGAGTCTTTGTAATATAAATCTTGAAAAGTAAACAATTTATTTAAACAAAAGTTTTTATTATTGGAGCAAGTTAGTGATTGACTGTATCTGTATCATTGAAAATACAAAAATATTGGACTACCTGTAAGTTGTTTTGTTGATTCGCATTGTAAGAACTCGGCTTTCAATAAGATAAGAGAAGAGATTGTTGATTCGCATTTTAAAAACTCCACCGTTTTAAATGCTAACATTTATGATGCTCTCTTGTGCAACGATTATAATATGGACCTGAATGTTTTGTTGAGAAATTGTAACTAAGCATGCGAAGAGTTAGTAAGTACGTACAATTAACCTTGTTTTAGTCTCATGAATATTATAAAGACTCATTTGCATATAAAATACGGGTTATGCGAATTCACTCTAGTTATGGCTATATAAGTTTTGAAATATTACAGATTAAACTAAGTCTTGATAAATACCCAACACAATGAATCATGCCCCTCCTGCGTCCTCCTTGCCTCTTGGATGTCTGCTAGAGTAAGAGGTTATTTTAGTATGAAGATTGAGAAAGCTATCATGGTACATATTGTCATTCGTTATAAATGCATTTTTAGGTGCAGAGCTCACTCACTCTCATCTTCAGAAGATTCTTTGACTCTTGAAAAATGCGAGGACATGTTTAAATTATTACAAGATGAATTTCATGAGGAATACATGGTAAGAATTTTAGTAATTGAAAAATACAAGATAGTTTTAAAGAATATTTGCCCCTGATCTGTTGCTGATGTTTGCCATTTATCTGTTGATATTATAGCATGCATACTGTCTCTGATTATCAAGCAAGAACTTAGTTTTTCACAACTTTTTACTGACAATTTATCAGCCACTTACTGGCAATAGCCCATTTCACAGTTCCTTGTCCTATCTCGAGGGCTGGCCTATGCATGAAAGTGAGATGAATGGTGACCTTGCAAAGATGGCAACATGTGAATAATTGTTCTTGGGGTTAGAAAAGGATAACTATTGTTATGAAGACTAATTTTATTCATGATCCTTATTGCTAAGGTAACAGATCTTTTTCTTTGTAGATGTATGAATTATCATCACTAGCAATCCCTTTAGTATTTCCCTTGGTAAGTACAACATAGGATCAGAAATATTTTTTGCTGTACATCATGCACTTGATACATATTTCATGGGAAACACTACTGGTGGCATCCATTGAGAGCACTCGACTCTCATCAATGTGACCAGGTTTGAGACCCACCATTTGCAATGTATGGTCCATCCTGTTCAACAACATTTTGTTCCAGACTTGTGTGAGAGTGAACAGATACATGTATATAGAGAACTACAGGACCAATATTGTGGATGTGGCACATTTAACAACTGAAAATACAGTAGATAATGTTCCTTGGCAAATCTTTTGACAGATTCTTTATTGTTTTGTCTTAATTGACAGATAAAAGAGTATCTGAGCAGATGGAGTCCACTGATAAATGCCACATATGCACTGGATGTCTTTAAGACATGGAAAGATCTTTTACAGGGTGACAAACCATCTGCGTTTACTTTGTCACAAGGAACTCCTCTGGACACCAACAGGTGACACTTAGATCCTGTATTCATGATTCATATTCAAATTCTTCAATCATCTTCAAATGCTTGCACTCTCTGGTTTTTTGGCTCCTGGCAATCTATAGTAATATTATTTCCATGACAGGGATGTGCATACCATTTTATTTCCACAATTAATGAAGTTTCATGGCTGAGGGCAAACGTTTGGGAGGGTATATACTGTAGTCACACACCCCTGCCCTGCTGGCAAACCATTGGTGATCAATATTATGAACTTATTGACTAATATTTGGCTTGAGGGACCTCATGCTGTATGGACCGAGTGCAGCAAGTTCTGTATGAATGACCAAAAACATTAACCCAACTGGACCATTCTATCTCAGTCATTATAATAACCAAATGTTTTATTATTATGACCCCATTCTTATTGTGAAAACAACTGGAAAAATCCTTCTAAAAATGATAAAGCATGAGACTTTCCAGCAGATCTGGATGGAGTTTTCCAGCCTGCTACAGTACATTAACCCATCTGGCCCCAACCATGTGGAATGTTTTATTAGAGCGTGCACAGGGCCATGCAGGTCAAGTATGTTATGCTTGTAGTTGTCTGGGTTTATACCTCTTCTTATATGTATTGTCTTGAACAGCATGGATATCTATGAACAGTTGGTATGGGAAGTATGGATGCCATTGATCAGAACAGCAGTCAGGTCAGTCTATTTGTTATTTTTCTATTAGATGAATTATTTGTGGAAAATGATGTTTTGAATGTGTTTTATTCCAATAAAGTTATTTTGAATTGTGGTCTTCTTTGTCATAGTATTTGGAACTGCCGTGAGTGTGATCCCTTGATAGTACTAATAGAACACTGGCTTCCTCTTTTACCTCCATGGGTTACTGATAACATCAAGAATTTATTAATTTTGCCTCGTTTACAGGTTGGTTGTTGAGTATGAAAAGAATTTTGTCATTATTACATGATTGTCCTATTTTTTAGTGCCGAATGTTTTCATAAATGGCACGGCACTGACATGGTCACAGTATTCTGTGCCTTACGTTTTTTCATAGTCATATGAAAACTGTTCCAATTTGTTCTTTCGTTTGATTGTTGTTTTGTCAAGAGAGAGGTAGATGCTTGGAATCCACTAACTGATGCTGTTCCAATTCATGCATGGATACACCCTTGGCTACCTCTCATGAGTAAGTATAATTATAATTGTATTTACATTTTAGAATAAGTTTTTTTAAACCTCAGCGGCAATGATGAGAATGAGCATAGGTGCCTCAGTCATCTCCCCCACTTACCATTTTCCCCGTACCATTTAGTGCATGTTTAGAATTATCTAATTAATTAATTAATTAATTATCTATCTAATAACTACTAATAGCCTAATAATGTAGGCTATTACCAATAAAATTCATATTCATTTGTCTTTTGATTTATGAAGATATCACCTGTGAATATGTTTTCAGATATATGTGTGTGTGCATTATGAATGTGGGTTTCTCTTTATTGCAGAAAGTTGTTTGGAACCTCTATATGCCCCCATACGTTATAAACTTGCAACGGCTTTGACAAACTGGCATCCATCAGATCCATCAGCAAAGATGATTCTTGAACCATGGACAAAGGTTAGTTATATCACACCCATCCGTCCACCCACCCATCCACTTTCCATTCTTTCATCCATCTACTAACTCTTCACCCCTATTCATCCATCCATCCACCCACCCATCCACTTTCCATTCTTTCATTGAGTTAATCATTCATTTCATTATTCTAACAGGTGTTTTCCAAGGGAAGCATGGATGCCTTTGTATTGAGATCAATTTATCCAAAGTTATCTCAATGTCTTTCAGAATTTGTTATCAATCCTCACCAACAACACTTAGGTAAAGACTCCTGAACTGTGTGATCAAATACTAAGGGTAATAGTAAACAATAAAATAGGTGGTCAGTAGGTTGTTGGTAGGTTGTCAGTAGGGTGTCACTAGGTGGTCAGTAGGGTGTTGGTAATTTGTCAGTGGGGTGTTGGTAGGTGGTCAGTGGCTTGTTGGTAGGTGGTAAATAGGGTATTGATAGGTCACTCAAAAGTAATATTTTATGTCTTTCAGAGCCATTTCATTGGGTAATGGCATGGAAAGGTGTGATTCCATTACAACATTTTGTCAGTTTATTAGAGAAGCATTTCTTCCCTAAGTGGTTCCAGGTAAACTCTTTAAAAAGTATTTAGTGCATAGTTTTTGCATAAAGACAGAATTTCAGAGAGTCATTTGTATTGGATCCAAGAGATATCATATACACATGTGATTTGTTTCTCTAGGTTTTACGAAACTGGCTGGCAAGTAATCCAAACTATGATGAAATAACAAAATGGTAAGTTTTAATTTCAATAGCAGATATATAGATTGCCTTTGAAGTCATGGCATTTGGTTCTGTTTCTGCACATTTACTGTATTGTTGACCCACATGCCTTGACACAACTGTTTGAAGGCAAAGAATTGTCACTCTGATATCTGCTTGTGTCAGAGCTGATCAGTACACCACTTTGCTTATACAAATTTTCTCTCATTCCCAGTTTACTCAGGGGGCAAAATTGTTGAATTAATGAGACAAAATGTGGCCGTGCAACAGTATTTTGCCCCCTGAGTAAACTGGAACGAGAGAAAAATTTGTATTAGCAAATTGGTGTATCCTTCAAGATGATGATTTCAATTAATCATGAAAATAAATTTTGTTGTGTCCTATAAATTGAGCTGCATTCATTATGGAATATCTTATAGGTTGATAGATAATAGACAAGTGGTCAGAGGACTTCACTCATTATATAATTATATAGAGAGTTCATTTTTTTCCCTAATAATCCCAAAGGTACAAAGGCTGGAAGACAATGTTCTCTGATGAGCTTCTGAACAACCAGTCCATAAAAGGTTAGTAAATGCCTTTGGGACACAAGTGTTTTTGAGATTTTAAAGTGTTATTAAAATAAAGTCATCCCATACGAGGTTTGACAACTGGACTATTACATGTATGTTGGGTTCCCTTTCAATGCAACATCCTTCCCTGACGAAAGTCCTGTCTTGGCCCTTGGGTCTAGAGACAAACGCAAAAACTTCATATGTGCCACCTGGTTGGCTCAGTCGGTTGAGCATTGTCAGTGTGGTTTGAGTCCCAGCTGGACCAACACGAATATGAATATAATAATCATGAATAATTATTAATTAGTCATTAGATACACATTGAGTGATGTAAAATAATGCTAACTTGGTTTTCTTTATGCTCTTGTCTTCAGCTCAGTTTAATCGAGCACTTGATGTAATGAATCAAGCTGTATCATCACCGGGGGAGTACTTACAGCCAGGAGCAAAAGAACACATTGCTTATCTCACAAGCATCGAGAGAAGGTGGGGACTTGTTGCATGTTGTAATGTATATGACAAGACACTATCTAAATAGTAATATTTTTTCTGACAATGTTTACAGAAAGGAGGCTGAAGCGGCAGCAGCTACAGCAGCCTTGGAAAGACAAAGGGTGAGTATACCAAGAAGAAATAATCAGGGATTGTTCACTTTCATGTACTGGGAGGCAGGGCTGGTTGGTTTCGGGTATGAGACTGGCATAAGTCTAGAGTATAAAAGTTCTCATTCCTCCCTCCATCCCTTAGTCTTCCTTCCTTCCTTCCTTCCTTCCTTTCCTTTTCTTTCCTTTCCTTCGTTCGTTGGTTCATTCATTCATTTTCAGTAAAACTTATTCATCTTGGTGTAAGACCACGTAATTCCTTAGAGTATCATTTATTTGTTTAACGGTTGTGAATGAAATATGAAAACATTGCACCACAATGAGTAAGCTCTATTCAAGACAACTTGTGTCTTACATGTGTATGCTTATATTAGGCAGAAGCAGCCCGACTACAAGCTGCCAACCAAAATGTACCTACCAATTTCAAAGACCTTATTCATAAAATGGTAAGAGCAAACAAATCTGTGTTCACACTATTGTCATGTGATGTCAAGTTAGACCCCTTGGTATAAATAAAACCTTTGCACTTGACGTCAAAGCAGCTCAACATGGAGGACAAAACAAAAGACCTATTGTTTTGTCCTCCAAATTAAGCTGCATTCCAAAGTTTTTCTGCAGGGGGTCTATATATAAAGTGTCAATGTCATGCTGTGAATGGGTATGGTATGTCATGACAAGCATACACATACGAAATCAACTCACACCATCACGAAATAATATTCTTGTTGCGGAAGAACATATATATAGTTGCTTCCATTCATTTATGATCAGAGCTCCCCCATCACCTTTCCAATTCCATTAGATTTTCTGAGAGCTATGACTAGTTTTATTTGTAATTTTTTTAGGCTGAGGATAACAACATAGTCTTCTTGCCAGTCGCTAATCGTCGCTATGAAGGAAAAACACTATACACTCTAGGTAAGACAACCATCTATATCGACCAAGGAGTGGTGTTTGTACAAACTCAAGGATTATGGAAACCCATCTCTCTACAAGATCTGTTTGTCCTAGCCAAATAGACGCCTTGAATTTGTTCTTTGTAATGTAAATATAGCTGGAAAATAAACACTAAATCTGTAAAATAGCTATGAAATTTACTGTTTATCTTGCGGAAATGTGTTTCTAAAAATGTTCGAAACTAAATACCATATCAATAAGATCGAAATGGTTTTAAGGTAATGTTCATTAATGTGACTTTGACATCCCATTTTCTTCGGCGAGAACAATGTTATAACATTTTCATGAAAAACTTAATTAGTACCATTCGATTTTTTTTCAAAGATACTTGGAGTTTTATTGTAGGCAGTTGTAAAAATTCAATAAAAAGTCGCCGGACGTGATTCCCATTCAGTTTTAAAGCGCAAGATGACCGACATATGTTATCACTTTTTCATCTTTCCAAAATCGATTTTGAATCGTGTATGAACAAAAACAAGCACACAAACACTATACTCTCCTTGTTTGATAAGAGGCCAATGTTTTACTAAACTTAATAGCACGCAACTACAGTATGAATAGGTCCATTCAGTTTAATAGGCGCATATTCTCCCTACTTACATCACAGCTCGACAGTCGTTTGTATCCAACATCGATAACAAGAATAGTATTTCTTTGTTGGCAAAGTTTCTAACAATATAAGATACCTGTCCACGTACGTACAAATTCTTTTAGTTTCATGTTAAGAATCCGTCCATGTTTGATGATATCTTATACCTCCTAGCTATTTTCTTCGTTGCCACCTGATTCTACATTAAGATACGTTCTGTGTTGATTCTTTCTCTAATGAGATATATACAACACCATATTCTTGGCCATGGTTGGTACTTCAGCCTTCCTCGGCAAAACAGCCTCAATGAAGCTCGACATCTTCAACCACAGAATCTGTTCTTAATTGTCTAGCTTGTCCAGACTCATCAGAAGA
>OCZR010049416.1:1115-11488 GCA_900234385.1 Anemonia viridis
GATTCTGTAAGCTTCCTATAAATCTTTGGATTTTCGTGGACCACGAAATTCATTGTTTGCCGCAGTGCATCACGGTAAGTGGCAATGGGTCTTTAAGAATGCCTAAAAATGAATCCTTTCCTGCTTTGTAGCTTTTCAGGTGACTAACGATTACACTCCCCTTCATTCTCATATCTGGTCGATAGTTGAGTTCCCCTCGGGGTCAAACGGATGAATAAGAATGGCTGTCGATCAGTGCCGGACCACAACAAACGCTGGTCAAACGCGCACGCATTTCAATAGCTTGTCTTATCTTGATCTAATTTGAAAGCCATCTCGCCACCCAGATTCCTGTTTATTGACCTTTTTAATAAAATCTCTCCAAAAAACAAACCCTGGTCATAAAACAAACCGTCATCTCATAATCCCTAAATCTGAATATCTTCAATACAATGCGGGTCTTTGATCAGAATCTAATACAAGAAGTCTATGTGTTGTCTAGGTCGAGATTGAAAGATAACAAACCCCAAATACTTTTGACCAATTCAGTAAACATCGTGTTTTTTTCTTTTCAATTTTGTACAGCGGTGTTATAACTTTCAAACTTGTGTACAAAAGCGGCGTCACGAGACAAGTATAACTAGAAATTTCAATCGTGTCAGGTCATGTTTTCACGAGAAAATTCCGCCAAAAAAGTAGTAGTATGGATTGCTGCAGCGGAAGGGAAGTTAAAAGTTTCATCCGTACTGTCGCACGATAGCATAAAAACTTTATTCATTAAGATGAAACACACTTTTTGGTTCAGAGGTTACTTAAAAAAAAAACCTGCCAACCATGATGAATGCACAATTTATTTACACACTGAAAGTAAACTTGCTAATATTCAAACCATCGGAATGTTGTAAACGATCTCTTCGGGTTAGTGCGATAATTACTAAAGTGTCTCGATCAAATTGCGTGTAAATGTTAATTGGAGGCTTGATTTTCAGGTTAAAGCATAGGCAAATCGTTTGAGTGTTTTTCATTATTGATATTGGTTATTGATTGGCTCAGCGGGGATGCTCGTCAGTTAATGTTGGGTAGTCAGTTCTGTTGTTGATGGACTGGTGTGCGGTCTTTGTTCGATAACAGTGTCTCTACTTTTCTCCTCCGGGACTAGCTAACGCTTTTAAGAGCACGCGTGATTCTGGGACAGTTCAACATTTTCGACTCTCTTTGACTAAATCCACTTCATTTCCGTTGCACTCGGATCCCCCCTTGGCTGATCCCACCATGGTGAAAAGAGACCAAGAATTCCACACAAATGAAGGCAAAGGTAATCAACTAATGAGTGAATCTAAAGGAAAAAGGAAACGCAAACGAAGAAGAAAGCCAAGACTAACTGGCTTGAGTAAAGAACGACAGACTGCAAACGCGAGAGAAAGAAGTCGTATGAGAAGCATCAGTGATGCACTCCTGCATCTAAGGTGTCACCTACCTCCTTCCTTAGTACCCAAAGACCAGAAGTTATCTAAGATCCAAACATTACGGCTAGCTATCGGTTATATTTCCGACTTATGGCAAGTCGTGCAGAACAGTGATGAATGTGTTCATGTGCTTGAGAATATAACTGGAAATGAACGAAGAGAGACGGAAGAGGTACCCTCGCAATTTCAGACAGTCGCATAGACCATAGAGAGGGGGAAAGCGTTCTGTCTTGGAGTGTGTTAAGAGCTATGCTTACTTCACCGAATAATCATAGGGTAACTTGCTTATTTATAATGTACGTATCCGTACTGCATCATAGTCCATTGTTTATAAGTTCATACTGAGTAAGCTTTGTCCATGGGCTTTGATACCCATCAAAATTGATTCTTCAAAACAGAACATCTCAGCAAGTATCGCTACGGGATACAAGATCAGCTTTTCAAGTGAATTTATTCAGGCCGTGGACTTTCACGGTACCGGAATAATTCTTAACCGTTCAGAAAGTTGCACGTGTTGGAGTATTTCCGTTTACATAACTTTGCCAGGTAGAAAGTGGTCAATTTTTGGAACGGTTAAAAATTCATCAGTACCGTGTACGGTCAGCTTTACCCAATGTGCCTCAGTGGACCTGCTCAGAAATGTTGTACAAAAAAACCTGACCAAACTTTGCGAAACTTGGACTAAATTTTGATTAGTTGAGCCCGGTGGCCTTGCACGGTACTGGGCGAACTTTATACCATTTCAACAGGACTTATTTATTTCCATGGAGCGTTTTCTATAGTTACAAGGAAGTTTAAAAAAGATATTCGCTCTATTTAGTTTTTGACATTTAAAACTATTCCATACAATATGTATATAATCTTGCTGTGTATACGTAATGCGCAATATAAATAATAAACTAATGTTGGCTAAGGCAAAGCTTTTGAATTTTTGTCGGAATAGCACACTGAGTTCGGAGCACCTAAATGTAAAACTTTTTGAGCGGGTATATATAGATTCGTCCGGCTAGCCTTATGCATGTAAATGAACACATTTTGTTGTGTTGGTATACAACTCATAAAGGGGTTATTTCATGAGATTTGTTATTGCTTTTCGTGGTTTTAATTGTTGGCTGGATTTTGTGTATTTTATCGGGATTCAAGAGCCTATTAAAATCAATGACATGTTTCCGATACTTGACTCTATTGTTAGTTGACCAGTTGGATTTCAAGTGGCTGGCTGGTACAGGGCAGTTTGGATTAGACTGCTCTTATAATCATTTGACCAAGACATGATGCGTAACATTCACTCTTTTCACACGCGACCTTTCGATAGCTAGCCCTGAACAACCTCTAATCCAAATGCGATAAACACCTCATCTAACGAATCTGGACGTGGCTTTAATCCTAAATATGTGTAGAAAAAAAACCTCTATACACGATTGGTTCTTGCGGTGGAATTCAATCACTTCACTGATCCAACCACGTGGACTTGATGATCATGCATCACAGTTTTTATACCTTGAGGCATTTTTTACGATGCGAGTACACATCTAACTACAACTCAAGAAGCTTTTCATTTATGAATATTCACGAAAAGAAACGTTGACAGAGACTGTAGGGAGCGATGTCAAACCACAATGAGTGCTAATTGCGAGTTTACAATAAATCAGTCAACATTGGATTTTCAGTTGAATTGAATTAATCCGATCGTTAAACAAGTGACGAAATACTTCATTCTTTTATAATTTTAGATATTAAAACTCGGGAAATGTAAATTGGAGGTATGTGGACCAGACCGATTGAACTTGTGTTTGAAGCCAAAGAACTATATGAGAAAGTAAACAGTTTGAAGTTTCTGAAATTTCATGTTCAATTTTTGATATCAACGAAGTCGAGGAAATATACGGTCAATTCAGAAGTTCTTGTCCAACCGGGCGCGAGGTATTCTATATTCCCCTGTGTATTGATAATAAATGAAATTTATCACTCTCCGTTTTTTTTTTGTTTGTTTGTTTGTTTTTCGTTTTTGTTTTGTTTTGTTTTTTTTTGTTTTGCCTCTTTTTCTTTCTTTCCTTGCTTGCTACCTCATTCCCTCCTTCCTTCCTTTCTCCCTCTCTCTTTCTTTCCAGTAAAGAGAAAGCAGTTCGTATATTTTGTACTTTATCTGTGATAGCACGCGCGCTACGATTGGTAGAAAGCCATGTTTGATGAGAGTATCAAAACAAGCTCGCGTCATCCTCGCGTCACGCGATTCGTGATTTTTTATCTTTTTTTTTTTTTTTGAGTATTTGTTATTTATAAAACAGTTCAAAAACAGTTTTCCGTGTTTCATACTCTGATCAAAAAAACGCGGGATGTCGAGAGAACACTCCTGAGAAGCTGAAAAAACACGGAAAACTGTTTTTGAATTGCTAATTATTACCTATTAAGATCACCGGTCACCTATTAAGAATCAGAATGATCAAAGCAGACCCAGAATGCTTCATGGTGCCGTAGCAATTGACGTTTGTAGTGTAAGATGCCTAAGGGTACTGAAGATCTGACACTCTGCATGCGGGCTTCAAGTGTATTGAGAAAGCAGACTACAGTCTCAACACATTTGTATAGCTTCACATGGCCGAGTTTAGAGAGCTTGGTTCGCTCACCACAGGGGGTAGCTAAAAGAGCTACGTTTGATTGAATCGATGCATTAGTGAGTAAAGTGCGATTCACGCATTGCGTGACTATACGTCGGCAAACAGCAAACAGCGAATGTCGAATGAATTATCAAATATCATGAGTAAAAGGTAGTTTTCCCTTTGCTGCTACAAGAAAAGTTATCTCCAGGGGCCAGGAAGAGATGGATTTTACATGGGTTATAACGAAAAGTGACGTAGTCACGCAAGCCCACCCACAGCGCGCCAAATGTTCCAAGGGGTAGATACATTTACTGTCACTCAGCCTTACTTTATGCTTAAATTACTATCCTGTGTTTATAATGATACTATGAGCTGGAAGTACGTCGCCTGGAATACTAGATATGCCGAACTTTTTTCAGTGCATTTCTAATTTTACTCCGAAGAGTTGTTTCAACAGGTTCAATTACATTTAAGCGGAATGAAAAAGAATGCAAGCTGCTGATATATCAGTTGTTTCCATGACTTGTAAATAACATCTTCAGCTAACTTATTTCCCTGAAGATGGACTATTTTAATAGACTTAAAAGTCCGAAAGCTTGGATTGTTTTAATATATTAATTTTGGTTGCAGAAACAAATTTGAAGTTATAAAGAATGCTAGTGTTGAAATATTTTTCAAAATCAATTACTTATATATGTCCCTAAATACTACTAAGCGGAACCACACTCATTAACTGCATCACTCTAATCCATTCCAAACCCTTAGTTCAAGCATGTTCCGTGACCCTCAGTTTCGTTCGTTCTTAACTTTCTTTCTTTCTTTAAGGCAACACCAGGGTGTCATAATTGCCGGCCATTAAAAAAAAAAACCATCAAAGACTGAGAAACAATCAAATCGTAGCTGTAACAAAGGAATCGTTTGCTGGTTTGTTGTTTCTTGATTGCATTGTTTATAGCATGTAAAAGGGGACGGGATCGTTCATGGGCACACGGTGTCTATTAACTGATGAGCTGCTAGATGTTCTTTCAGACACAGCGGCATTGCCACCATGGGTGGCTATAATCCTTCTTTTCATTCCTTCCTTTCTTCCTTAATTCTTTCTTTTTCATTAGTTTATTCATTTTCCTTTCCTTGGTCTATATTCTCTCTATCTTAGATGCAATTGAATTAATTGCTTCTTCAATTCAGTCAATATTTCTTATCTATAACAATGACATCAACCTACAAGGTTGTTTTGGAACATCAAAGTATCATCTTAATTTCTCAGTGTCACGAACTTGAAATGATAAATCATGTTATTTGCGGACACCTATCAGGTTCACACGCATTCAGGGCCGGATTAGCTGAATCAGAGTTCTCGGCCAATATTAAGGGACTGGTCATAAAGTATGGGGGGGTTGATTAGATTGGAGAACTCGAACGATTTTCAAACGTTTTTATGTAAACACATTTAAAGATTAAAAGGAAAAAGGCATTAATCGATCTAAAATATGCATTTTTTTAATTCGTATTGTTTGTATTGAAATTTAAATAGAGCTTCATCACTAAATTTGAAAATAATTTCAAACAAAAATCGCTATTTTCTAAATTGAAAATCAGCCATCGTTCGATTTTCTGATCAGTGATTATGAGAAGTGCGATCCTTCGATATTTAAACTAGATTTTCTAAGATTTGAATCAGATACGGAATATTGCGGATTTGGTGAATTGGGTAGCCTGTGGTACCATCGCGCATAGCGATGTCTGACGTAACAATGGATAATTTCAGTTCAGACAAGAAAGTTGTGTTGTTTTTTTCGGCTTGGTCCATTTAGCGCAGCGCCCGGGTACAACGATACCAGCACGGGTTTCCTGCAGTTTTAATATAGATTTTTCGTAGGACTCATTAGCACAAGGATTCGAAAAAAAAGGTAAGTTTGTCAAATGGTACTTTGTCATGAACTTTCAACAGGATTTGCACAAGGCTACCATTAAGATATTCTTCGTGCGGCGGTAGTGAGGAATTCGGGAATGACGTTTCTTTTACATTATTTTTCATTCATTTTTCCACTTTTAAAGAAGCTTTAGGTTTAGTGCCGTTTTTATGCTTTGGCCAACCCTAAGAATTAAAAAAACAAACGTGGATGCAGTCCTGATGCAGTTTAGTCTTTTCATTTGTCAAAAGTTTTTATTTTTTTCCGGTTTTCCTCCGGCTCTGCAAAATGCCACTCGCTAAATTTCAGACAGAAGCTGTTTTAGGGTATCGATGAAATTATAGATGACATTAGAACAAATTATAATACGGTTTGTTTCTTCCACGTATATTATTATTACGCCGAGCTTTCGCACAATTGGTTCATCTTCAGGGCAACGGTATGAAAAAACATGACTATAATCTAACGAACAAAAACATTCTAGACATTGAAGCAGTTGGCCTAGCCTCTAGTCAAACAGATACTAACAAATTATATCAGTTCAATGCGGCTAGTAAGATAATCGCTTCAAAGTTCTTTTGTTAGAAAAAAACTGCAATCAAAATGACAACCCCTCAATTAGAGTAACTTTGAGCAACTTCTTTAATAGATAGAGTTTTAGTTTAGAGTCTTAGTGTGTTTGCTTTGTGATTAGTCTGACAAGATATATCAGTAACATCCTAATACTCGTGAACTTATCCCGCGTACAAAGCCATTATTTGTCGGATCAGATACAATCGGAACTGATAAACCTTCAAGCTAAGCTCTTGAATGTTTCAGTTGGTTTTCAACTGGGGTCAAGATAGTAATGATCTGTGACAAGTGTTTTTGCCCAAGAGATCATTCATGTGTACAATAGAGTGCTCTGCTTTAAATGAATCAAACACTAACATGCGGTGAGTAGTGTTAGTGTAAATAAGTATCGCTTTTCTTATGGTAATCTTTTATCTCTATGAGGTCAATTGATCTCAGTATTAATATTTCGAGAGAATCTCAGGACTCATCCACTTCAGTCTCCTTTCAAGTTGAGGTAAGCACTTCCACTATATATCACCTGGCCATTCTCGATAGTACTCGAACTAGTTGATTGGTCATTGTGAATACAATTATCGTGCGTACTCATTACAATTATTATAGAGCCATTTTGATTAAAATATGAGATGATTTTCTCAGATAATTGATGAATCCTATATAAAGCTCTCCGTGATTTTTCGGACCACCCTATCAAGTATTACATATATATGTACATCAGTCAGTTGTAGCCGTTTAAGATGAGAATCCCAAGACTATAACATTGTTAGAATCCCTTGGCAAAGAAAAGCGGATACCAGCTTCACGGCCATAATAAAAAATACAGCAAAAATGTACACGTTTTTCGCAAATTTTAAAGACGTGTCGCTTAAAAGTTACTCTTTTACAGTAAGATAAAGACAATTTTGTTCTTATTGAAGAATTCATGGACATACACTCACTAGGAGTGCGCTGTTAATTTCTTCTGTGCGATCAAACAATACCGAATGATCGGTAACAATGAATAGGGATCTTGTCTTTTTGTCTTCACTACAAGCGGTCACTGACAGATGGAACTGAAGTGCAATACACCTGTAGATAGTTTGCTTACATCTGATTAATTTTCGACCCAGAAACCGTATCTTCAAAATACTTGAAAAGAACAACTGAGAAATTTGCTATCCAACGAAGAGAATATATTTCCCGGAAATCATTTTTAAAAGTTTTGTAGTTTATTTTTTGATCGTGGAAATCGATGTGAATTCTTTTGTGTTTATCATTAGAACAGGTGAAATAATCTTCTTTATAGATTAAGTCATAATTGGTAACAATATGTTTGTGTTATGAATTAAAAGACTGATTGCGGGATGGTTTTAACATCTGTGTTGCATGGTCTCCCTTGGGTGTTGCAGTGAACAGCGCCTTTGTACCGGAAACACTACAGCATCTACTAAAAAAATATGATTGAAGGATTATTCATTTCTCATTGCTTTTGTGCAAGTTATTGCATGCAATAGCATTTCATGTGGTCAGTGAGTTGTTAAGTTTTAGTTAATTAAGAGAAAACGAGTCCGAGTTGTGATTGTCAAGGAAAGTCTCGTAAAAGAAATACTGTTTGGATTGGACTACAGAATGAGTCGGTTAAAAACAATTTTCCTCATGTATATGCGAAAGATTCCTTTCTACATGTGTCTTTCTATTCGCTGCCTAAAGGAGTGACGATAGTGCAGCGGGAACTTGTTATTAGTTCAGTGGAATTTCTTAGAATTCAAAACTCTGAAACCAGAAAATTGATTATTTTTTTACGACGATCAATACTTAGTTTATTTTACGGTTCTGGCTATGAAAATAGAAAGAGGAAAAAATGCCTTGTGATCCTAAACTAGTTGTACTCTTTCGAACAGATATTGTGTAGTTGTTTGTTGGACAAAGCGGGTCATTGGTTTACTACTTTCGGCCGTCGATCAGGGACCATGACCATTTGTGGGCTTCGTTCTAAGTGACTTCTGGAGATTTCAAAAATAAAATTCGACGGCATAACGGCCCGATGAAAAAGCGTTTTTGTGGCTTTGAGAAATGACGTCAAAATCAGTGATATTTGGTTTGTTAAAAATGTTTAAAGGTTTAAAGGTTCTAAATTTGGACATTTGTTCAAGTTTTTTGAATTTTTAAAAATAAAAGCTGTTCTGTATGCGTGCACTTAAATCGTGCGTAAAGGAGTGCGCGCAAGTTATGCCCCAATCTCGTACCCAGAGCCCGCGTTTCTCCTTGTCAGCACCGAGAAGCGAGAGAATTTTGTAGAGGACTTTGATTGGTTGTTAACGAAAGAATAACGAAACGAAACGTATTAATTTAAAAGGGGGAATATAAACTATGGTTTTTCAAAGTAAAGCATACTTTTCTTTCCTGCATAGAAAAGAAAAAGCGACATCGACATGAACTTTGGACGCCGCATTTCTTTTTAATTGTGCTTACAGAACCGGAACTCTAAAATCAGATATAGAAAATCCGTTTCCGCAGTGTCTCTCGTTTCTCGGTGCTGACCAGAAGAAACGCGGGATCTGCGGGTACGAGATTGGCTATACCCATGAACGTTCTAGTTCATTTCACGAAAATACAATGGGGATTTTGCACACCTTGTGTGACATTTCAATTATTGATTTTCTAGTCCCGAAAATATCATAGCTAGAAAAAGCATCCTAAAATTAGTAAATTTTGAGGGAAATCCAATAAATACGAATGCAGTTTTGAATTTTTAAAGATGACTTTTTCTATAAAGGAATGTATGGAAAATCGTCTTGGTGGGCAAGCTAGCTGTGACTTTAAAAAGAGTGATTGCCCGAAGAGTTAGATCAGTAATAACCAAAAACTCCTAGAACCTTGACACTTGTACTGTCGTTATTTGTAATAATCGTCATGATTTGTAATACATGTCGTGATTTGTAATAATTGAAAAAGCTGTCGTGATTTGTAATAACAAAGCTGTCGTGATCTGTAATACACCCCTGTCGTAATTTGTAATAAAAATCCTGTCGTGATTTGTAATAACAACCTATCACTGCACTAGATGCATGAGTATCAGAAAGAGGTGGCCGGTGACACAACCTGCAATTTACCCGCGCGATCCTGGGAAACCCCAAGAGGATTTCAGAAACGACTGGTGATGGAAAGGCTTTCAGTGAACTTTCCTTTTTCTTGCATACTAACACTTTTAGTTTTGATTAATGTATCTTTTTTTAAATTTCTTTTCACCGTTGACTATATCTTTTTTGATGATCTTTATAAGTTATTTCCTAAAATTCAACGATGCGGACGGGCAGACTACGATACAATACAAGATAGTCAATATGTCAACTGTAGCACTCCTTTGGAAGCCATGTTTACATTGCAACGTGGTTAAGCGATTTTAAAAGACACGTCTTGCATTTTTTCCTTGAGTTGAACGTGTCGTCGTGAGGTTGAGTGTCAATTATTGCTTCCTATTTCACCCACATTGTTTTACTATTAACCAAAGTGGCTGTCGTCTTGAAAGTTTACACTATTTCGACAGCCACACACACTATATCATGAACAACACTGTTAATTTTTTTTCTTAAAAAACTTGTATTTTATTTTAAAATGTAATTTATATATACATATTTTTAAGTATTTACATGTGTGTAAAATAAACAAAGTTCAAAAAAGTTCAAGTTCGTGGTAATACCCGCTTTCAGAAGTTCTCACGGTACGTTGCAAGTCTTGCAAAATATCGCCAGTTTTACTTTAAAATATTAACCTAAAGTATTTAAGAGCGAATGTCCACTAATATCGAGCATTGAGCGGTCACGGTCAAAATTTCGATTTTGCTTATTTTTGGTTTGCAGGAA